>JAOXJP010144989.1:0-13257 GCA_025762735.1 Platanus orientalis | reverse complement strand
GTATTTTGGGTATTTTCTATATTATATTGATATTTTATCATTATACGTATGAAGATATTTTTAGTATTTCATTTTATATTAGATGGGTATTTTTGATATTTCATTATATTTGGATGATTATAACTAAAAGGTTTTTTTGGTATTCATAGTTTTAATAGGGGCATACTTGCCAAAATGTCATGAAATTATAAAGCACATGCACATGGTCACTCCTATAAAACAAAAAAGCAATAAGCAATAAGCAAATGAGAAACTACTTCTGCTTAAAGTAGTTTTTCTGTTTCTGCTTATTTGGAAAGTATTTATTGTGTGCATAACCAAACGATCAAAACAGTAGTTTTTTGTTTATTTTAAGCAAAAAGCAGCATAAGTACTTATTTTAAGCAATGTCAAATGCAGTCTTACCTTTTGATCAAAAATCGGATTCTAAACTAAAGCTTCAAGTTCCTTCTTCAAAATCCCTAAAATTTCCTTCAAACCCTAGCTTGCTCTTAAGTTTCTTTCTCTCCTTTATTTCTTACATTTTTGTGGAAAATTAGATCTCAATCTAAAGCTTTTATAGACCTTAGAGGAGTCTCACAACAAAAAGGAAAGTTCCCACGTTGAAGAGTCATGAAGGAGAGACTTTTAAAAAACAACCGCAAAGAGTTGATTGATCGGGCTACATAGGGCAGATCAATCAGGCCTACCCCTGATCGATCAAGCTTAGCCTATATTTTTGAAAAACAAAATTCTTCTTTGTGTTCCTCAAATGCCCATATCTTTTTTGTTTGGACTCAGATTAGTTCATTGTTTGTTTCATTAGAAACTAGACTTCAAGACATTTCCAATGATACAAAGTTAACTCATTAATTCTTCCTATATTTGTATAGATTTGTCTTTAAAGTTGCACAAGTTTACGAGTCATTTCATATGCGTTCAAATCCTTCTAAGTGTATGTGAAACATGTGCAAAACACGTGTGACACAAGTGCAACATGTGTGCCAATATGTACGGGGTGTTACATGGTTTATCTTCCTGCATCCGAAACAAGCGCTTGACTCTAGATGGTAAACACCTGTGTGCTTCTTTCCACATCGAGGGTAAGCAACCCCGTCCTACTAGGCCCTAGTCTCCCTCTTAGTTACCATTGTCTTTCTGAAGGTCTTAGAATTCTTATTAGCCTTTCTGAATCCATCTTGACTTGAACGTTTCTTCCCCTGATCTCAAATATGTTGTAACACCTCAAACCCCTCTCCAGAACCATAGTGGTCTTAACTACATCAGCAAATGTACTCCATTGTAGAGTAGATTCCTATGTACTCTAGACCCGAAAGGCAGCCTTAAATTTAATGTCAGACTTCTTAAGATAATCAAATCATCCTCAAATATGTCAGACTTTTCAAGATCAGATAATAAATTCTAAATTTTCATGTCTCTAAATCACATTCTAATGTTTCATCTATGTTTTTTTATTCTAACTGTATCTAGATCTCCATCTAATGTTTTAGCCTATTACCTTCTAGTTTTCTCTTGATTTAAAACCTAGAGTTATTTCATAGATATCTACAAAACCTCAAACCTAAAGCTCTAATACCAACTTTGTCATGTCCCGAAACCCATATTAATAGAGCCATGAATTCTGGCACGTGACATTAATCCATTCATTCATAAACTCATTCCATTTAAATTGCTCATAAAATTTTTTCTTCTTTTCTTTACATTCACAAATATACACAGTGGAATTAAACCATTAATCATAACTATTCCATTCCATTAACATAGTCTGACCTGTTAAACAGAATCCATAATCTACAACATGTATGTCTATCATTCCAATCCATTTAAAATATAGTATGACATTAACCAAAAATCAACTAAATTCAAATTATAAATCCAAATAACTAAAATTCACTATTTTATTACATCTCATACTTTAAACTAAAAATAAACTAAATTAAATTGAAATAATATGATGCTTCTACTGAAGTAAAATATGTCTAGTCCAATCACTTCAAACCCTCTAGCTGGAACCACTACTCTGCTACTTCCTCATCATTTGTGATGTCAATAAGAAAACATATAAACTATAGGAAACATTGGATCAAGACTCAGCATAAATATGGAAAAGAAAATGGAAAGTTTTCATATATTCTAAGCAATATTCAAAATGATACAATTTTAAACCATTCTTGAACAAAACTAATATTGCAGTAAATATCATGTGATAAAACTATAGTACCATGTGTAGAATTAAAAACAATAACTAAATAGAACAAAACATATTAGAAACATATAACAAAGCTGAATTGGAACATATAAATCTGATATCAAGGCTATTACATATAATAGTTCACACCATTAAACCCCGGTGAGAATGGCCAGAACAGTTCACACCTACACTCTCGTGAAAGAAAACTATTATTTTACCCCTAGTAGTGAGAGATCTATGTAAACAGCTCGCACCATATAGCCGGTAAGGTGGGTTCCATCAATTGATCCTCTTGATGAGCAGGGTAGCATTATTACAGAAAATATCATTCTCTTACAATTTCCCTCAAAACATAATGATTGTATACTTATTTCTTCACAATAATCTACTTTAAAACAAACATAGACAAAGATGCTTGATCTATCCACCTAAGTACAAACAACAGAATATCTTTTGAAAAGATGATAACACTATTTATCAGATTAAATCAATGGTTTATAAAATTTAAAAAATATGAAATCAACTTTTGTAAATCCTTTTCTTCCTTCAAAATCAATGAAACCATCATTCTTAAATCAAAAAACATTAATCTTATTGAAATCTTACATAAAGTAGATGAGACCGTCAATTTTCCTTGTAAAGCAAAGTTTTCTTGAACACAAAGAACTTATACGATGCAAATCCAATGTAAGATGTGTAGGAATCTTTACAAAACAATGGATGAACAATTCTAGGAACCTGATAAAAACAAAGTGCAGTTTACATGCATTCTTATTAATTTGCTCGAAAATTCGTTCATAAGCTTCAAGTTCTTCAAAATTCTCAAAATCCTTTACAAAACCTAGCTTCCTCTCTTCCTCTTGCTCATTTCTTTGATCTTATAATTTCTTTGTTGAATTAGGTCAAAACTATCTTTTCTAAGCTCAAAACTATATTTTTCAACTTTGACACTTCCTACGAAATTGGTCATAACACTCACTAGGAAACTCCGATTCACTTGTGGCTTGTTTCGTTGAAAATTAGACTTCTAGACATTTCCAATGATGTATAATTTGTTAGCTAATTCATTTGGGATTGGTATTGGTTTATCTCTAAAGTTATTTCAAATCAGTTGGCTTGTGAGCATGAACACATCGTGGAAAAATGATTATAACTTTATTTAGGAAACTCTTATTCGCTCACCATTTGTTATGTTGGTAAATAAACTTCAAGACCTTTCAAATAACATAATTTTCTTACTAATTATTTCTCTATTTGTACTGATTTGTCTTTAAAGTTATACAAGTTTGCAGGTCATTACATATGCACTTAAATCATATTAAGTGTGTGCAAAACACATATACGAAATATATGTGAATGTGTGAGGTGTTACATATTACCTGTAGATGTTTCCTTGTAAATGATGAAGGATGAGAATTGAGTTCTCTTAATGAATTCTATAAATGTAAAATAAGTTGAGGCAAGTATCCACACTTGATAAAAGCTCACCTGTCTAAGTGTAAAAGTTGGGCACTCAGTATACTAGGATATAGCATAGAAGGATGAAATATTCATTTTCCCTATATATGACAAGTGCCTCTAACAAAACAAGCAACCAACAAAAGCATGAAAATCCTAGTTTGGAAAAGAATAGAAATTAAATAAACAAAAAAAAACAAAAAAACAAAAAAACTTGGATGATTAGGTTGCTCTTATGTCAGAGATAGTGAAGTTTAGGATTTCATCATTTCTATCACTATCATAGTCAAATTTCAATTTCGTAAAATTGATGAATAGGATTGTGTTTTCTCCATAATCACATCTCAATCTGGGTGTGGCTTCTTAAGGCTAAGGCGGTGGATTTAGGAGCAAATCGAACCCCAGTCACAAACATGGCGTGCATATATAATTCAACAAATTATTCATCATACAGTAGCCAATGCAATCCTTCGAATTCATTTAAGTTCTGGAACCAATTAAGAGGACTTACTAATCTAGACCCAAACAGTATTGGGTAAATTCTCTTCAAAGTCCATTCGCAAGGCCATCCAATCATCTCTATCCTCCCCATCATATTCACTAGATGATAGCATGATATTAATAGGGAAGCACTTAAGGTCAATGACCTCTCACAGAGAGTCTTAATGTTCATCTGGAGGTGTTTAAAAGACACCATCCTCTCCAGATTCTTACCAAGCATAAAACCAAGTTTCCCTATCTGTGGTCAAGAGCCAGAAACAATAGACTATATACCTCAGGCTTTTATGGTTTGGCTCTCCCTTGGGAATTCACCCGTGAAATAAAAAAGCTTGCAACAAGATACAATGAACAATGGATCACAGATTGGCTTTGTGGACAGCCAGATACAATAATTTTCAGGCTAGGGGCCATGATTCTGTGGCACCTTCTGAAAAGCTTGCAACAAGAATATATTTTGGCATCAAGAACCAATGGTGGAATCCATCATCAGAACTGTTGCACTATTTAATGAATACAATAATGTTGCCTCCTCATAACCAAACCCGATTCAAGACCCAAATCCAAAGAGGACAGTTGATGCCCCCACATAACCGATGCCCACCTCCAAAAAGTTGGATGGAGCGGCAGGTTTATCAAACACAACAGCAGCCATCATTAGAGATCACACAAGCTCATTCATTAAAGGCGAATCAAAAGAGCCCCCAATATGCACAGCTGAAGAAGCAGAGGCAGCGAGTTCCCTCCTTGGGTTTAGATTTGCACAAGAATTTGAATATGGTCAAGTCATCCTTGAAGGTGATTGCCTTCCCACAGTTAAGCTCATCAATGATTTGGATTGCAACTCTCCCTGGCACATCATCGATATAATTCAGGATTGTAAGAGAATACTGCTCACGTCAAATAACATCCAAATCGCTTATGCTCCTCAAGCTTGCAATAAGGCTGCACACACTGGCAGCCATAGTGGCAAGATAAGGAATATCTTGAGTTTGGAATTGTCATGATCTCATAGATGAATTACTATCCATTGTCACAGTGGAATCTTGTGCTCAGAGAAATATTGTTGATGAGTGAACCAAGCTAACGCACATTATCAAAAAATAATAATAAGAATGTAAATAACATAACTGCAGCATATGCAAATTCCTACATATACAGCCATAATCCTAGCAGTTCCCATAGGCAGAGATTCTAAATCCCTTTCCAACCCTAATTAATGGAAATTCCTATATCTACAATCATCCTCCTAAGTCTAGCCAAATGTAGATTCATCTATCATCCACTATGTTGTGCTATAGTTGGAGAGGTATGAATTTTTTTTTTTTTTTGCCACATTGGAAATTTTCATCATGAAAGTAAAGAACAAGAAGATTTGTTTAGACTTCATAACCTAAACTTCATTTATGACACTCAAATCACAAAGCAATTCTAACATTCATGATCATCAGAGTATCAGTACCCATTGTAATCTACAAGTGCATAATTATTTCTTGTTCTGAAAATGCTTGAAATTGTGATTTCAACAGTAGCTCACATCCAGAGTCCCACTAAATTGGGTATACAAACCTTATATTAGATGCATATATTTACATATAGTTACTAACCCCTCTCAAAACGTATTATGAGATTTAACAGAGATTATAATTATACAAATATAACCGGTTCCTCTATAGTACTTACTAGTTACCTTAGTTACCTAATTCACCCCCAAATCCCACAAACCAGAGCATTGGACAGACTAGAACTCTCAACAAGATGCCCTGTTGTAACTCAGCGAAGGTGATGCCTGCAAGAAATTATGGAACAAAGGTAAAATCCCAGTCCCTAGAAAAGACAACAGGTACAGACATAGGGTCATTGGCAAGGTGCAACTGACCTCAAGGTTTCTTTTGTTCCCCGTCGAATTTTACAACGGATTGTAGGGAGTCCAAGGCGCTGGTGAGCCTCGTAGCGGTGGCAACCAGAGAAACCTGGAGAAATAAAAGGAAAAAACCAGCTCGGATCATGAGGAGATTACAATAATGGTCATGATAAACCTCGCTTCTATAGGGTTTACAAAATTCAATTGTTTGAACTGAAGCCATATAAATATTGTATAGTTCTTGATGTACAAAGCAGTTCAAATGAGCTCGCACCGTAGTAGACTCCATCAACCTCAAGCACATCAATCTGCAAATTTTATCAGATGAGGGAATAAATTACATTTGGTTGTGAAATATAATATCCAGGCACAGGCTTCATCATGGATGTAAACAGAAACTTTTGCGATAGGCTATGTTACAAAGAGACCCCAATAAACAATGTCCATTTTCTAATGGTTGTTGTACAAAAAGACATTTTTCTTTTCTGATCAATTTCTCGACAGAAAATAATTAAATAATTTTATTTCTATTACCAGTTGTACAGCAATAGCGCTTTCTGTTCTTTTCTTTCTTTTATCAGTTACTATACATTATACACGAAGACAGAAATTTTCTTTGGAACTGAAAAGTTTGCTCAATGCTGATAGTAATAGTAGAAGTAATAGTAAGCCCATAAAATAAAGCAATGTCCTAACATGTCACGGACACCACAAATGTTTTTCTTCTTCTTTTCTTTAATGAATAACAGAAAATTTTATCAAGTCACAAGTAAATAGATACAAAAGAAGCTAATACCACAATGGCTACCACACCACAAAGAATAAAAAAACCCCAGCTACAAAAGGAAGATGATCCACAGATGTAAAAACTGAGGCTGAAGTACCGGAGCAAGCAGACGATAAGATAGATGTAGTAGTCTGGGGCTGTAACCGTGCCATGAGTCTCCGTAGAGACTCCATCTCTTACCAAGTGAAGCTTGGTCTCTCAAGTAGAGTATTAGAAGCATCTGGTTGGTTCATACCATGCCCACTCCCTCCTACTTTAGACAGTAGAGGATTGGCTGGAATCTGACATGCTTGTCTTCCTCAAATGCAGTATCACTCACAACTACAAAGTGCCCGCACAAACAATTCTTCTCATGGCTATAACCAGCCCACTGAAATCAGCTATAAGACTACACAGTCTAAATTCAATAAAGCTCCATACACATCTACAGATATATTAGCTTTGCACAACCCTCACACCACAAAGACAAGTATCATCCACAAGGCTCCAGTCAAAAAAAATATTCTCAAATCAAGGCTACTAGTATGTACAGACCCCCTTATTAAACAAACATCAACATACAACCTTCCACAATAAGCAATCGAACCATTCAAATCTACTGCTATTCCCAGAATACAAGAACAGCCCTGAATTTCGGACTTTGTAAAAAACACAACACTAATATAACACCATAATCATCCCTAGAATGTCATTCACACTGCTACAGAGAATTACTGCACCAAATTAGAATCATAGAGTCCACCTTCACACAATTTAGGGTTACACAACCCTTAAACAACACACATGTAGGGATATAAACTCCTTTAATCTTCAAAAGCCCCCTTCCCGATCGTTTCACACCCTCTACAAGACCATCTTTCATATCCCATGCAAGGTTCCTCAACTCCCTCTTACCACTTATGTTTTTTGTGATTGCCGAATCTGTTTTTTCTCAACCAGTGTAATGTAGTCTAATAATAAAACTTGGTTACCACTCTTGTCACAAACTTTAAACCCCCATTTTATTTATAAACTCATCCATAGTATACACCTCCCCGTCATTTCTTTTATCAACCCTATCACCCACCTCTTTTCTCATTACTCCCCACACGACTCTTCTTCACCCCACCATTCCTATGGCAATCCATCAGTGTCATCTGACTCGGCATTCCTGTGATTGGGCTAGGCACAGAACTAACAGGAACAGGACATATATTGCCAGATTCATGAACATTAGGAGCAAGAATAGAAACAATAGATGAGTTAACAAAGGAAGGAGAGGTATGACTAGACTCAAAAGATACAGGACTGACTCTTTGAGTACACAGCGCGCACCTGATTCATCCAAATGTGATTGTTTAGACAACAAAGGCTCAGGACCCTGTGATACAGCATTATTGACCTTGTTAACCAATCCTTCATTCTCATGGTGGCAGGAGTTTTCGGGCACAACACTCTGAGAAGAATCATATCAACCCGCTTACTGTACCCTTCCCCGTCCTCATCATCAAATTCTGTCACACTTATGCGTCCGATCCTCTGTCCGTCGTTGCCATCCATAGTTGCCGAGGGGGGCAGATCATACTTTCCATCGTCCATTCCAAATCGATATTTAGCGCGTTCAGGTGGAGAAAGGAACTCAAAATTTTCCTTAGTCTGGTAAAAATATTCCCTCACTGAACCCACCTCACTTGGAGTAAAAGAGCACAACACATACTCCCCTCCCACCAGTGGCAAATACCTGTTTGTTTGCCTCAATTTTTTCCTGTTTGAGGGGGTCGTTGTCAGAGATGAAGATACTGCTCCCCTCATTCAATCAAAGCAGGATCTCTATCCAAGGACTTCCTTATTTGGTGCCGGAAATGTAACCCATGCATCCATAAATAACTATTCCACTTCCATTCTATATCCCTTAATCTCCCCAACCTCATCCGGATAGCTACCATCCTTGCCTGACAAATTTCTCCTATCCATGCCTAGACACCACTCCATACCTCCTTCCACACTCCCTGACCCCTTACAGCCATCAACGTTTCCTAGGCCTGTTCCCATATCTTTGTTGTCTTTGGGAATCCATCTTGGGGACTCCTGCAAGCCCATTTTTGTTGGATCCCAACAGTTGGCCCGATACCTGTGGTCAGCCTAAATTATATGGATAAGAAGTGGCGGCCACTTCAAAAATTCGATTTTTGAAAGTGGCACCCTCCTTTATCATCTTTTCACATTGTCGATTGTTAGATCCATATGATTTAAGTCCGTTCAATCTGCCATGACCCCTTCATAACTAACGCCACAACTCACCACTTTGGAACAATCAAATGCCCCTTACCTATGAGATAAAGACCTTTTTGCTCCTGATATTGCCATGTCATTGTCTTCTTTCCATCCCATCCTCATTATTGTCATTATTATTTTTTTTTTGAAGAATAACTTAAATTATATAAATGGGAAAAAAGAGAACAAACAAAACAGAAGTATACAAACAAACAGCCTAAGCTGCAGCCAGACAACACAAGTAACCAACACTAATTCACTCCCGGAATATAATCACCCACAAACCCAGAATGCTGTCTAGCACTCCATTTAGCCAAACAATCCACAGCCAAATTTTGGCAACAAGGAATATGATGTAACTGTGCTTGAGTGTCCCTCACCAACACCCTAATTTCTTTAATGAAGTGAGCCACCCTCTAGGAGCCACGTGTGTTACCATGACGCCAGCTAATAACTGTCTTGGAATCTCCCTCGACCAGCAGCCCATATGCCCCGTAGCTTTTAAGATTCTCAAACCTTAAAACAGGCCAACCATTTCAGCCATGTTTGAATCAGCTTTGCTGCAATGATAATTCCCTGGTGGTTCCTCATGACACGCCCAAAACCAGTAGGACCCGGGTTTCCAAAGGATGCCCCATCAAAGTTAATCTTCACATTTCCATCCTCCGGATTGGTCAACAAATCATGAACATCCTTTGCCCATACATAACGAGAGATATGCACGTAGACCATCATCTTATCATATCATCCATCCAAAAAGCAAAGAATTCTTTCTTCACTAACACCCAAGAGCTAGCCTAACATAATATAGAGTCAATGACAACTCCCACATTCTTCTTTTTATCCTCGAAGACTCTTCAATTCCTTTCCTTCCACAGCCCCCACAACCCCTTGGAAGAGAGCTTGGGCAAAAAAATTTCTCCTCACCCCACAAATACCCTTCCCCCATTGATGAACAAAATCCTCTACAGATTCTGGCATAGAAAAATGAAAGGAGAGCCCTTGTTTGTAGTTCCACACCTGCGAAGAAAATTCACAATGCAAAATTATATGACTCCCAGTCTCTCCATCCTTGTCACACAGATGGCATATCGAAGGAGACGATAGCATAAACGGTCTCCTTTAGAGGATATCAAAAGTGTTTTGCCTATCTAAAGAGGCTATCAAAGAGAAAGTCATCACCCTCGGAGGAGCAACAGACCTCCAGATGTTGCGAACCGGGAATTGGGGGGAAGAAGAATTAGAACTAGAAAGAATAGAAAAGGACTTTGTGGAGAAACAACCATTCGAGGATGGGGACCAAATTTTGGAATCCCCACATGAGGTTGATAAGTATACAAGATTGAGATCATCAATGAACTTACCAAACAGGTCAACCTCCCATTCAAAAGGATCTTTGGGCAATAAAAGATTCTACAAGACACCCTGATGGCTTTGGGACAAAATATCATTCATCTTAGCGTCCTTATGCAAAGCAATGCGAAAGACCCAAGGGTAGGCAACCGCTAGGGGGGAGTTGCCCCACCATAGGTCTTTCCAAAAACGGATCTTAGACACATTACCAAGAAGAAATCGAGTATTGAGGGAAAAATAGGGGACTTACTTGATTGATATGTTTCCAACACAAGGATTGAGACCGAGACATGAGTCGATTGCAATCCCAACCATTCGCATTGATCCCATACCTACTAAGAATAATGGAATGCCATAAATAACCTTGTTCTATTGAGAATCTCCAAAGCCACTTCCTCAACAAAGCCAAATTCCTCTCCTTGATTCCTCCTAGACTAAGGCCACCATGCTCTTTAGGCTGAACCACAACCTCCCACCTCACAAGATGATCTTTCTTCCAGCAGCTACCTTCCCACAAAAAATTCCTCTGAAGTCTTTTAATGGAAGACACCACCATTTGAGGCATTTGATACATAGACATATAGTATACCGAGACATTTGGCCTGGCTTCTTTGATCAAGGTGATCCTCCCACCGAGAGAGATATAACTTATTTTCCACAATGCTAATTTCTTAGATACCTTCTCCACCACAGGGTCCCAAAAAGAAGTCGATCTAGGATTACCATTTACCACCAAGAGGTAATCCCAAGTATTTAAGCTGCCACCTACCCACACTACACCCTATCAACCTTGCAAAGTTTCCAAAAGTCACTTCATCCACATGTATCCCAACCAAGCAAGATTTAGCCACATTCACCCTTAGACCAGAGATAACTTCAAAAATCTTCCAACACTTCTCCATATTCTTAATATTCTCCCACTTCGCCTCAAGGAATAAAATTATATCATCCGCAAATTGAAGATGAGACACCAAAATTCGCTCTTCCCCCACTTCAAACCCTTCAACAAGACCAACCATCTCTGCATTGTTAAGTAAAGCACTCAGATTATCAACCACCAGAGTAAACAGGAACGGGGATAGAGGGTCTCCTTGACAAAGCCCCCTTGATGATTTGAAGAAACCCTTGGACGTGTCATTCAGCAAGATGGAAAAAAAGGATCAATTATACAACTTGACATCCAGGAGATCCACCTCTCCCCAAAGCCCTTCTTTTGAAGGACCCAAACTAGGAAATCCCAATCCACTCTATCATAGGCCTTTTCGTATCAAGCTTGCACACCACCCCTAGCTTCCTATCCCGCCTTCGACCATTAACACATTCATTAGCGATTATGATACTATCCAAAATCTGTCTCCCCTGAATAAAAGCACTCTAGGTAGAAGAAACCACAAGTTCCATGACACCTTTTAGCCACAACAAAAGCACCTTGGATGCAATTTTATATAAACTCGTCACCAGACTGATAGAGCAAAAGTCACCCAAATTTGTATTGCGTACTTTCTTAAGGACAAGAATGATGAAAGTGGACCTCATAGACTTATTTATAGCACCTCTCATAAAAAAATTCCTCAAATACCTTTATCAAGTCCTCCTTGATTGTCTCCCAGCATTCCTGAAAAAACAACATCGAGAACCCATCCGGCCCAGGAGCCTTCGTGTCATCCATCCCAAAAATTGCATCATGAGCTTCCTCCTCACTGAAAGGATTTTTAATCTCCATTGCCTAGACACTAGGGAAAGTCGATTCAAACAAGTCTTTTATAACAAGTCGCTCGAAGTCGTCCTTCTTATACAAGTTGGCAAAGAACTCAGAAGCCTCATTCGCAATCTCCTCAAAAGAGGATATTTCTTCACCCTCAACCACAAAGCTAGTGATCAAATTCTTCATTTTTTCTTTCATTGGCCACCCTATGGAAATAGCTCGTATTCCCATCACCTTCCTTTGGCCATTTGCTTTTGGACCTTTGGTGCCAGAAAATCTCTTCTGCTTTCAACACCTTATCCAACTTCATTGATACTTCCATTCTTTTAGGTCGCAGCTCACCACCCCTATCTTTGTCTTCAAGCATACTATCAATGTTCTTCAACTCATGAACCAACTTCTCTTTAGATTCTTTTAGGTACCCAAAAATAGATTTGTTCCACTCCCTCAACTTCCCTTTAACAAACCCAAATTTCTACATAAATCGATATCCTGCAAACCCTCCCACTCTACACTCATTCCACCACCTATGAACCAGACCTTTAAAAGAAGGATGGGTTGGTCGTGATGTTCTCAAACTGAAATGGTTAGGGCCCAAAACTATGTATTCAGAGGTTTGCAAAAGAAGTGCAGATAGAAATCCTCCCATGTCCCAATCATGGATCAAAATCTCGCGCGATACGGGCCGTATCATGCAAGACGTACCAGTATCGCATACCTGTAGCACGAAACCCCCATATACTACGATATATCACTCCCTGTGCAAGTTATCACAAGACATATAGTGCATATCGCACGTGTCTCGCTGTACGTGTGCCCTTTTTGCCTGTTTTCTCTTTAAAATCAAGGAGAGGGTCTCGCGTATCGTAACCAAAGGTACCCCGTATCGCAAGTGTTAAAAATCACACTAAAACTCAATTTTTTTGCAATTTTTTTCTTCATTTACCTTCCATTGCCTAAATATACGACTCCACTTCAGTCCATTTCATTTGAGAAGAGAGACTTGACCCGAATCAAATGATTGAACCCGAAACCCCAAATCTCAACAAAAATTTTGGTAATCTCTCTATATCTTCTCTAATCCTTGTAGATTTTTTATATGTTATATATTTGTGATAGATCTACACATTCATGGAAAAAATAATAAT
>JAOXJP010144978.1:0-13257 GCA_025762735.1 Platanus orientalis | reverse complement strand
GGTATAAGACCATTTGGCTCAACCCTAACCCGACCCATTTATTAATCGTGTCAAAGCAGGTTGACCTGTTTTGACCCGAAACACGTTTAGGGTCAACCCTAACCCGCTTATTTTCGTGTTGGGTCGTGTCAGGTTCACGGGTCGTGTCAAACATTGCCACCCCTAATATTGAGCAACTGAATATGTCATTCACGCACTGATTTAGTTGCGCAAATGTCATTCGCACTCATAATCATTCATTCGCACATTGATTTAGTCATGCAAGAATGTTCAATTGTGCATCTATTCACTCACACAAGAATGTTCAGTCGCACATAAATGTTTTGCAATTTTCTTCATAATCTTATTCTTTCTTTTTCACTTTTTATGCAAAGAGAATGCCACCAAGAAGAGAATTATTCGCAAAAGAAGGACAAGAGATGTTCCCCTATCTTCTTGCTCAAAAAAACCATCGGGTCCAAAGTTACAGCCTTTTCGAACCTAAATTTGTTAGAGAGATCCCAGCTCATCCTCTGAGTCCGACAGGTTATATTGTGAATGACCATATTATATCGTCTGGGAGATCGCAGTATCGGGACTGCCCATTATTGTGACAATGACATTCTCATTCCTTCCGTGGAAGAAGGCAAAGCTTATACTGAATCAGCCATCACAAAATTCCATAGTTTGATTAGAAAGAGTCACTTGAATGAAGCTTCGTGGAAGGGAAAAACTTCAAAGGCTCTTCCAATTTTTCCTCCAGTCCTGAATGGAAGGCATGGATAGGGTATTATCTAAAGAATTATCATATCGCTAAAGAAGTCATCGAAATGACCGAGGCACTCAAATGCGCCATGGGAAACTTTGAAAAGCACATTGACATGCTTGTAGAAGCCTTGTCAAGATGGTGCCCTGACACGAACACTTTTCTGTTTCAATATGGAGAGCTCAGAATTTCCCTTTCAGAGTTCATTAGCGTTAGTAAGCTACTGTTGGAGGGAGAACTATTTGAATAATACACCCCTCATAATAAATATTTTAAGGATCTTCCAGCCATGACCCAGAGATTATTTTAACTCTTTGCGGAATTCAACCTAGACAAAGTTCCTTATGGGGCCTAGATAGATCACTTCTACAAAGGACCTGATGTGGGTAACCCTACTGGCAAGGAGACTCCCACACCTTGGTCGTGTGCTAATATCAGACACCAGAATGATGTAGATCACCAAGTTTTTCTCAGCAACATGTACGCTGCATTTTTTAGTGGTTTTGCTTTATAGTGCGGCATTGGTGAGAGGATTCGTCCGAGTGTCCTAGTTGCAGCTGGAAAGTTAGCCGAATGAGTAAGATTGAACCTTGGTGTCCCAAATCTTTGTTGCCTATATAATGGCATGAGAGAGATTGTGGAGCATGGATCAGAAATTGGGAATATTGGAATCAAGTTTCTTTTCCTACCACTACAATATTTGTGTTCATGGATTTATCTACATTTTCCATCCATCTACAACCGGAGAGAGATGAATCAATTAAAGAACCAAATCAGAGCCTTTTTTTGCTTCATGTGCTAAAAGTTAGCAAATAGATTACCTTCACGTTTCATAAAAGAAAATTGATAATCTTCAATAGATTACAAGCAATCTAATAGTTTCAAGATTTTTATCTCTTTATCCTGCATCACAGTATAACCATATAAGATGAACTTAGTACTTGCATGCTGACAACTAGAAAGGTAAAGAATAGAAATGAGTTCCAGCATGGCTGGTACCATATCAATTTAAAATTTAGTACCAAAAGCTTTGCCATTAGGGACTTCCATCATATTTTCTAAGATAGTAAAAAAATTATTAAATAAATAAACCTTCTAAATTTTGCAAGATATTAGCTATCATGCAAGATTGTGTTCTTTATTTCTCCTGAAAATTTTGTTAAAAAATATGGTAAATTGATTTCTTTCACTGAAGAAGTCGGGTATTTTAATGGATGCAGATTGAGTCATAAAGGTCCCTCAGTGGTGCTTCTCCAATTTGCAGATGATTCTTTGTTTTTTCTTTTTAATTCTGCAAAAGGAAGTTGGTAATTTAAGAGTCATCCTTCTAATGTTTGAGGTGGTGTTTGGACTAAAGGTGAACCTACCAAAATGTAAAATGATGTCTGTCAGAGACATCCCTGATTTGAATAGTTTGGAAACTCTCTTTGGTTGTTCAACGGCAGATCTTCCAAGGATTTATCTTGGTCTCCCTCTTAGTGCCAAGGTAAAATCCAAACAGCTATGGGACCCTGTGATGGCACGAGTTAAACAAAGGCTAGAAACATGGAAAGGCAAGTATCTCTCAAAGTGTAGGCGCATTACACTAATCAAAAGTGCTCTATCAAATCTTCCCATGTACTTCATGTCTCTATTTCGGGCCCCTTCAGCAGTGTTACACAAATTGGAGAAGATTAGAGTTGATTTCCTTTGGCATTTGGAAGAGGGTCATAAGAAATAGCACCTAGTCAATCGGGATCAAATTTTTCAATCCATTGAGCAAGGTGGCCTAGGGTTTCGAGCCCTTAAGGAGATGAATCATGCCCTTTTATCCAAGTGGTTGTGGAGGTATAGAGAAGAAACAAATGCCCTTTGGAGAAAAGTGATTACGACCAAATATAAAGATCATGGGAGGAATTGGAATGTAGAGAAGCCGGTTGGTCCATATACCTCGAGGTTATGGAAAGCCATTTATAAAGAATATGAAGAGTTCTCCAAATAGTGTAATTTTAAGGTAGGGAAAGGGGATATTGTTCTTTTTTTGCATGATACTTGGTGTAGCCCAACCCTGTTGGCGATTGTTTTTTCGGATGTCTACTTCTTGACAAATCTAAAGTTTGGCCTCATGGCTGATCATATTGTTAGGAAAAACAATCAAATGGCGTAGGAGCTCCATCTTCGAAGAAGGGTGAACGATTGGGAGTTGTTGTCCTAATCTAGCTTAACAATCCGCTTGAACAGAGTTAGTTTAGATGATGGTGCTGAGGACGATAATAGACATTGGCAGCCTTGCTCGTTGGGTGTTTATTATGTGCAATCTATGTATAATATTCTCTAGCAGCCATTAGGATCAGAGGTCCCAGCTCCAGACATTTGAAAATCCAAGATGCCATCTAAAGCAAGTTTTCTTCTTTGGCTCCTCCACTTTGGTAAAGTTTTAACGTTGGATAATCTCCAAAAGAAAGGCTTTCATCTTGTTAATAGATGCAATTTGTGAGGGCATAGCAAGGAGTCAGTGGCCCATCTTTTTGTCCACTGTAGTCTGGCCTATGAGTCGTGGAGTAAATTCCTACATAGATTTGGGGTTCGGTAGTTGGTCTAGGTATGTTTCCAAAGTTTCTTGCTTCATGGTATGAAGGTCAATGAGGACGACTTTCTCAACCAGGAAGGATCAGGTGGAAAAGTACCCCACACATGGTTTGTTGGACCCTTTGGGCAGAATGGATTACTCAAATTTTTTAAGATAAGAAGGCTTCCATTCAACAAGTAAAAGATAATGCCATTGTCCTCATGTATCAGTGGCTGTCCCACGTTCCCCTTTTTTTCGGATGTGATTTTGCTTCTTTGATTTTTTATTGGAATGCCCTCATTGTATAGAAGTTTGAAGGAGTGTTGGAGGGCTTTTATGTATCGTGCCTTTCTCCTTTTTTCTTTTAATATATTACTTTACCGATCAAAAAAACAAAAAGTGAAGCAACATTTTAGGATGGTGAGGCAATAGTCCACTGAGGGCCTGAGTCCACACATTGCTAAAGACATATGGATTTGTATGGGCATTCTATTCACGCATATTGCACTCAACAACAGGATTGACATTGTGACTACCATTGGTACTGAAAGATGAAAGTATCACTCTCATCCCAAAGCATGTAGGGTTTTCTGTTACTATCTGATAGTTAGCTTCTACATTGAGGAATTAATTATTTTAAAAACAAACTGGGAAAACAAGATTGTTGTACTGGATAAATTGGGAATTAATGATGTAGCACACAAGCTCTGATACAGAAATTGATGCAGGACCAGCCTAAAGAAAGGTTGTGTATCTGTGGGTGGGTCCAAAATAAAACAAGGACCGATATAGGTATATAAAAGCACTAAGGTATGAAGGGAAAACAATACGGCGTAGATTTAAGAACAGGAACCAAGATGTAGTTGGAAGGCCACTGATTATGGGTCCTATGAAGGATAAATAAGCAACAAATCTGGATTGATATAGCAAAGTTTATAGGGGAATAGATATGGCCAGAGTATAGGGAGTGCTTTGTTAACAGTAAACTAACCAACGCTCCCAAAACCTTAAGGTGATAGGAGATACACAAATTAATATACTTCAACATCCCCCCTCAAGAAGAACATTGTTCTCTCCTGAGAACACACTTGGGGAGCTAGACACGAGTCCACACAATGTGTACACACGCACACAACACCACATCCAGGAAAATGCTTCCACTGGGATTCAAACTCGTGACCAAAGCTGCTTTGATACCATGTTGACGGTGAATTAACCAACTCTCCCAAAACCTTAAGGTGATAGGAGATATACAAATTAATATACTTCAACATGCTGGGCTAAACACACAGGATTTATAACAGGCTGGAAGGGTTAAAAATCTGTGACTATTATAAAGGAATTTGATGGGGTTGTAGTAAATTGATCTGGGAAGCAAAGTAAGGCTCAGGTTTAATACTGAAAGTGCAGGGTATTATGTGCGGGTACATGGGGTTTATAATCCAGAGGTTACAGGATGTTTGGAGAATTGATTATGGGCAAAACAGTGGAGAACGTAAGGGCTTGTAATGGGCTGTTCTGTATCAGGCCAAAGTGAAACGGAAAGCTGTATAGGTTCAGATGTATACTCGAAACAAAGAATACAGGACTAGGTATTAGGTCAGATCAGGGTAAAGATTAGGGTTCTAACAGGTAATGTTTATGGTAAAAACAGTAGGGAAAAGAATGGGGATTATGGGATTGAAGCTTGCTAAACACAGGTTGGACAGCCGAGAGTTTAGGATAAGTTTATGGCTGAAACAGGGATTGAGGTTTTAGAAAATAAGGCTGGTTAAAAGATCTTTAACAGGGTTAAGACACTGAGTTTAGAAGCAGGATTTTTGGAGCCAATCAGTGGTTAATCTGTGGAGATTATTGTGCAACAGACAGGGAATGCAATGGCTTGAATTCTAGGAAGATCAGGGACAGAGTAAATCAGACTAGGTCTGATTTCAACTAAGGATCTTCTGTTGATATCAGTCCCAGAAACCTCAAGAAAGAGGCTTGTCATACCCTGCTCATTAACCCACACAGCTGAAGGGTTTCTGTTCAGAAAGGTGGTTCTATAGATTCAAACCCCAAACAACAAGGGTTTTCAGGGCAGAGGTGCCGCAGGATTGGGAAAGGTAGGTTCTTGAGTTTGATGGGAGAAAACAATAGGGAAAAGAGTTGGTTAATTGTTAATAACAGGTGTTGCAGGGTTTGGCTTCAAGAAACACCTTCGAGAAGGGGTTCTTTAATGGAGAAAACAACAAACAAGGAAGAAGAAGAAAGAAAAGAGAAACGTAAAAGAAAGATTGGAAGATAGAAGATGTACCTTGTGGAGAAGTCCCTTCACCATACTTAAGAAATCCCTTCCTAAGCTTCAAGTTTGGCATAAAACTTGAAGAAGAAGGCTACTAAATAAAGGGAGCTTTAAACTGTAATCTTTTTTCACTACTTCATTCCATCCCAATACAAAAACGTGCAGCCCTATATATAGGCTCACAAACTTAAGAAAATAGCAAGAGACCAGATTAAAAACTCATAAACTACTAGCTTACTTGCTACTTAAGACTTTCCTAAATTCAAAACTACTAAAACCTTGACTTTCTAAAAACAAAAGCTGCCAAAATCAAGCTCTCTTAGAGGATTTCAGCCAACACTCTAGAACCATGGGTTGTTTTGTATCAGGTCAAAGTGAAACAGAAAGCTGTAAAGGTTCAGATATATACCCGAAACAGAGAATATAGGACTAGGTATTAGGTCAGATCAAGGTAAAGACTAGGGTTCTAACAGGTTATGTTTATGGTAAAAACAACAGGGAAAAGACAAGGGTTTATGGGATTGAAGCTAGCTAAACACAGGTTGTTGTGTGTGGGTACAGTATAGTAACAGCCGGAAGTTTAGGATAAGTTTATGGCTGAAACAGGGACTGAGGTTTTAGAAATTAAGGCAGGTTAACAGATCTTTAACAGGGGTAAGATACTGAGTTTAGCAGCAGGATTTTTGGAGCCAATCAGTGGTTAATCTGTGGAGATTATTGTGCAACAGACAGGGAATGCAATGGCTTGAATTCTAGGAAGATCAGGGACAGAGTAAATCAGACTAGGTCTGATTTCAACTAAGGATCTTCTGTTGATATCAGTCCCAGAAACCTCAAGAAAGAGGCTTGTCATACCCTGCTCATTAACCCACACAGCTGAAGGGTTTCTGTTCAGAAAGGTGGTTCTATAGATTCAAACCCCAAACAACAAGGGTTTTCAGGGCAGAGGTGCCGCAGGATTGGGAAAGGTAGGTTCTTGAGTTTGATGGGAGAAAACAATAGGGAAAAGAGTTGGTTAATTGTTAATAACAGGTGTTGCAGGGTTTGGCTTTAAGAAACACCTTCAAGGAGGGTTCTTTAATGGAAAAAACAACAAACAGAGACAAAGAAGAAAGATTGGAAGATAGAAGATGTACCTTGTGGAGAAGTCCCTTCACTATACTTGGGAAATCCCTTCTTAAGCTTCAGGTTTGGCATAAAAATTGAAGAAGAAGGCTACCAAATCATGGGAGCTTTAAACTTTAATCTTTTTTCATTACTTCATTCCGTCCCAATACAAAAATGTGCAGCCCTACATATAAGCTCACAAACTCAAGAAAATAGGAAGAGTCCAAATTAGAAACTCGTAAACTACTAGCTTACTTGTTACCTAAGAATTTCTTAAACTCAAAACTACTAAAACCTTGACTTTCTAAAAACAAAAACTGTCAAAATCAAGTCTTTTTAGAGGATTTCGGCCAGCACTCTAAAACCAATAAGATACTTTGCAGCGATGGTGGTGGTGAGTTTACAAACACCAAATTAACAAAATTCTTGAAATCACATGGTATTACGCATCAAATAACCTTCCCTAATACACCAACAGAAAATGGTGTAAACATTGGCATATCATAGAAACGGCAATGACTCTCTTGCAAACAGCATCAATTACCATTGAATTTCAGGCTGAAGCAATACTAACTGTTGTCTACCTTATTAATCGCCTACCCACACCAGTTCTACAGCAACAGTCACCGTATTCCAAATTGTTTATGAATCCTCCGGATTATAATATGCTCAGGGTGTTTGGCAGTGCTTGCTTTCCTTGGTTAAGACCTTATGAACACAACAAATTGAAGCCACAATCTCATCTATGTGTATTTCTTGGGTATTGTCCAAACACTAAAGGATATAGATGCTTGGATCGTCAATCTGGAAAAGTTTACATTAGTTTTCATGTATTGTTAAGAAAATCTGTGTTTCCAGTCGCCAGCAACAACTCCATTAATTGCTCCAGTAATATTGATCCACCATCACCACCTCTCTTGGCCTTACATCCAAAGGCTACTTCTCAACGTGTAGTAGCTAATTTTAAGAAGAACCAACAAAGGCCAAGCTCATTACCGTCAGATCACATGTCTTCTTCATTTTTCAAACAAGATGCTTGTCAACTGTTAGATACAAGTGCATCTACACCGTTGAACAGAGTGTCTTCTCAAATAAATATTGTCAATCGTTCTAACGATCAGGTGTTTCATACTTAAACAGGAGCCACTAGATCACTACACATCTCTGACTCAGTACCGCTTGATCTAAGGTCATCTAAACCATTAAATCACAATCTATCTCAATAGTTGGATCGTGTGGCTACTAACAGAATAGAATCACATGCGCCTTTTAACTCGTCGTTTTCGCTGAAGTCAACTCCAATGATCGACAAATCTATTCCATTGATTTAGGCGTCTCCATCCCAATCATTGAATCAACTGTCAACGTCTTCTACAAACTCTGTATCTCAGACATCAGCAGCACTTGAGTTATATCATATGGATTCAGCAAAGTCTACCAGTTTCAAAGATGATTACAACCCACAGAAGTCCAGACCACATTCAACAAGATATCCGTCTGTTCTTGAATCCAAATCGGGTAATATTATGCATTTTTCGTCGTCTGCAACTAAGGATGTTTCAAGCATTCTGAGAACAGGTTTTCAACAAATAGTCATCCTATGATTACTAGAAATAAAACGGGCATTTTTAAACCAGTTAAAAGACTTTGTCTCACCGTTCAATCAATCCCTGATATTGAACCAACGTGTCATTCAGATGTTGCTTGTCATAGTCATTGGAGGAAAGCTATGGCATAGGAATTTCAAACTCTCCAAACTCAAGGGACTTGGACATTAGTTCTTGCTCCACCAAATCAAAGGCTGTAAATGGATTTTCAAAATTAAAATGGATTCAGCTGCCAACGTTGCTCATTACAAAGTAAAGTTAGTGGTTTAGGACTATAATCAAATTCCAGGTATTGATTTTCAAGATACCTTTAGTCATGTGATTAAAATGACTACAGTATGCTTGGTTTTGTCTTTAGCATTACACTGAACTGAACTGTGCAACAATTAGACGTTAAGAATGCCTTCCTTCATGGGTACATATTTCAAGATTTTTTTATGACTCAACCCAAGGCTTTGTGGATTCAAAGTACCCAAACCATGTCTATGAGTTGAGGAAAGCTATCTATGGGCTTCGCCAAGCTCCCAGAGCTTGGTATGACTGCTTCTCTATGTTTATTCTAACACTTGGTTTTTGGATGTGTCATTCGGATAATTCTCTCTTTGTTAGACGTGATGCTCAGCCAATAACCATACTCTTTGTATATGGGGATGACATTTTGCTTACAGACAACGATCGAGAGTTTATATCTACACTCTTACATCAATTACACTCTACATTTACTATGCACAATCTTGGTCGGATAAATCAATTTTTGGGTATAGATATTACCCATAGTGCTTCGGGTCTACGGTTATCTCAAACAGCATATGCTAAGCCTATTCTTCATCGGACTGGTATTACTGTCTACAAACCGTGTGTCACTCCATTGTCACTTACCAAAGGCTCTTCAATTTCTGATGATCCTCCTTTTTTGAGTCCTACATTATATCGGAGCATTGTAGGGGTACTTCAATACTTAACTATTACAGGACCAGATGTGCATGAACCCAAGTTATCTCACTTTCAGGCAGTGAAAAGGAGTCTCGGATATGTTCAAGGAACCTTAGACTATAGTCTCTCTTATACACCAGGTCTTCTCTCTTTACAGGCTTTTGCTGGCCAATTGGGCAGGGAATGCAATTGATAGAAAATCAACCACAGGTTATTGTATACACTTTGGTAATAATCCAATTTTGTGGAGTGCCAAGAAGCAATAAACAGTTTCCCGTTCTTCCACAGAGGCTCAAGCTGAATATAGATCACCTGCATCTACAACAACAGAACTGACTTGGTTGCAAATGCTTTTGAAAGAACTTCAAGTTCCTCTACTTCATATACTGGATATTTGGTGTGATAATATTTTAACTACTGCTTTGGCATCCAATCCAGTTTTTCATGCAAGAACGAAACACATTTGAGATCGATTATCACTTCATTAGAGAAAAAAGTTATGCGGCACCAAATCAGAGTTCAACATGTGTCAACACTTGTTCAACCTGCTGATATTTTTACAAAACCTAAGTCATCACAGAAATTTCAATTTTGTTGTTCCAAGCTAATGGTTCTTCCATCCATTAGCTTGAGGGGGGATGTTAAAGATATAACTAATGACGGTTAGATTGGTTTAAGTTTGTTAGATTAGTTATAAGTATTCTGGTAAACTGTTGTAACAATATATGGTACAGTTTGTAATACTTTTTTTTTTCTCAAGGAGGTTGTAATACTTAGTTGAGGGATCTACAAATAAAGGAGGAACCTCAGTTGAGGTCCTAAGCTTGACTTCATCTTTCCGTTCTTGTTTTTCTGTAACTCCATCTTCTTCTTACTCTATCAGACACATCCGATAAGTTGTCTTCTTTCTCTTGTTCTACAGACCGTATATATGTTTATTTTCTGAGAATATGTTCTTCATGCGACTCTGCAATTCAGGTATGTGCTGAGACGATTATTGCATAATTCTTTATATCATAAATAGTGATATAATCTGTTTGATAACTTGGCTGTATTGCTGGAGAATTCAGCCATTGTGTTAAATGCTCTAAGGCCTGTGATCTGAGGTATATACTGTTTGCAACATGCTGAATTACTTTTCTGATTGGATCATACTACAGCACTGTTGACACTGCATACTTTTGACTAGTACTGAATTTGTTGTTGTTACATGTTACTGCATGCTGATAATACAAGTACATGGTCAGGATATCCAAAGTATAATTATGTCTGGATGAAGTACAGTTATTCAGTTCTTGCTATTTATCTTGAGGTTGGAGATTAAATACACATAGCTGAAACTGTTGACACTAATGATAAATACTTGTGGTTATTTCACAAACCAGTTATTACATCTTATTCGTTTCTATTTCTTTTCTTTTTTTTTTCCCTAAAGATTTTTTAATGGATACAAATATTGGCCAAGTGCAATTGCTTGTAAATCTGCCAAGTAGCATTATTGAATCCATTTACGGACAAATGCACTTCTCCCTCTATAGTAATTAATATTTATAATTTTCTTCTCGAATCACAATGCCAGTTAACTCTGTGAACAAGGAAAAGAAAAGAAAAAAGGAACTAGACAATAGGGACAAAGAGAACTTACAGGAAAGAGGATCGCACAAACGAAAACCGGCACAATCGAAGAGATGCCAACACAAACGAACCTTCGAATCATGAAATTAATCAATAAGTAGGGAGAGAAAAAGCAAAAATAAATACATAAATAAGCGTTGGAGAGTAGAGAACCACGACCTAGAAAACTGCCATGGCCGAACAGGCGACCACTGCAACTGCTTTAGAAATACGTCTCTCCTCCATTTGCAGAGACGGAAACCCTAGCGATTCGCTCAACTGGAATTTCTCCATGAGCGCGGGGAATCGAATACATCGTTCAAAATTCGAAAGGTAACGCGAATCGCTTAATGTTTGGAAATGACGTTGGGACCCGATGTTCTCAGTATTCCACTTCGAACTACCAACCGAAAAACGGAAGGTTGTTCCCTTTTATAAGATAATTACTTTAACGCACCTGAATTTTCCGTCAAATACCAATACCTCCCTGGGTTTTCTGAAATGAAACTGTGCTCCTCGCTTCTGTCTTTATGAAAGTGCTCCAAATAAAGTCCGGAAAAATGGGAGCACGGGAAACCCACAAAAGATATAGAAAGTATTTTTTTTTGTAATTGGAAATTTTGGATCTATATCCAATTGGCCTTAATTACCAAATAAAAAAAAATCCAATTGGCCTTAGATTGGGAGAGCACAAAAAATCTCTATTCGAATGGATTAAAGAATAGATGTTCTTCCCTCCTCATTTAAGAATTTTCCAACAATGGACACCCTAAGCAACAATTCTAATGACCAATCAGGAACCCTTTGAACCAACTCTGCTCCCAAATGGAAGCATCCCCCGTAGAGAATCTTTCAAAATTAAACGTGGATGGTTTAACAGGAATTCATTATGCAGTCGTTGCCCTAATTAGAGATCACAGAGGACTCTTTATTATAGGAAAAAGTAAAAAAGTTACTTTCTTGCGACCTTGTAGAAGCTGAAGCCATTGCATTCCTCTTGGAACTGCAGCTAGTGAAAAACCACCCAAGTATGTCAGTTCATCTAGAAGGGGACAATCAATCCATTGTGAAAATCCTTTCCGATGCAGAGCACCCACCTCCTAGGTGAATCTGTGACATCATCCTAGACTGTTGAACTATTCTAGCCCACTTCCCTCATGCAACCATTTCCATTGTTCCTCGTGATTGCAACAAAGTAGACCATGCCATGGTTGCTATAGCATCAAGGGAACATGCTTCTCTTGAATGGAATTGTTCAAGCCTTCCTTAAAGCTTCTCTTTCGTTCTTGTAATGGACTATTGTAACCATGAAGATTCTAGTTTAATGAAATTGACCTATGCTGCCTACTATCATCATACGGTAACCACGCGACCTACACAAGCTAACATATACGTCAAACAAATAAAAGACAAGTACATAAAAAAGTATTGACTTGTACTATATAAAAATAAACACATACGTCGTTAAGGCCTCATGCATCGATGGTTTCTCAAAGTGCTTTCACATTTTTCTTAAGAAGACCTGTATCCTTGCATGACCTATAATGTTGAATGCGTGGGTCCTCAGCTGATAACCAATGCTCTGATGTGGAATAATGCCAAGAAAGTGCTCATAGACCCACCCCTCTATCAATGTAAGGTACCCAACGATCTGCTTTACATCTGACCTACTGGCAAACCCCAACTGTCGGTATAAATATGCCAACACAATGGCTCCCCATGTGTAAGTATGTATGTTATCAAGATCTTCTAAGCAGCAGAGGTAACCGACTAGCACCCGACTCGTTGTTTTATCAATAAACAGTGTGCACCCAAGTAAATAGAGCAAGTATGCTCTGGCAGAGTGTCTGATCACCTCTGGATCGCTGGCGTCAATCACCCCCTGGAATCTCAACCGTAGCCACTTTAACTTGACTGGACAATCACAGGAAGACCCAAGTTCCTCGCGGGCCTCCGTCGCTGTCACTCAAAGTGCATGGGATAACAAAGTTTGTGCATTATCCTGCTGGCTGCGGGAAACAGTCTTCCAAACCGCGGGAATATCAAGTAGGGTGCTGACATCATCCAGCGTGATGGTCATATCCCCAAACGACATATGGAATGTGTTCGTCTCGAGGTACCATCGCTCGATGAATGCAGCGATGACGACACGGCTCATTGTCCGGTACGAACTGCAAACCAGTGGAAGTAGTCCAAAATGCTTAATATATCCCCTCCATAAACTATTCTGCACATCTAACTGTTGGTACTTAAAGTTAGCCACGTTCAATCCATGGTTGATCAACTTCTGCAATGATCACTCATGTAATTGAAACAAATAGTATAAGCATGTGGGTATTATTAACAACAACAACAACAAACAGCCTTATCCCAACTATTTGGGGTCGGCTACATGAATCCTGTTACGTCATTCCGCTCT
>JAOXJP010144967.1:0-13258 GCA_025762735.1 Platanus orientalis | reverse complement strand
GGCTGCGTACATCTTGCCCTCTCCAGACCCCGCGTTAGCAGGAGCCTCGTGCACTGGGCCGCCCCTTTTTACTTTAATAATTTTATTCTTATCTCCTATGCATTCACCCACTAGTCTACATGCATGCTGCATCAGATGGGGGGATACTCTTTTGTAGATATGAAGAGAAGGTGGGGAATTAGATTTATGAATGTACTCATAGTGTAGCCTTCGGGTAGTTTGGCTTTTGGGGATGCCTTATCCTCTCGCTTAATAAAGTTTTTTTTTATCAGAAAAAATGAATATTTATAGAGAATTAGGGAAGGGTTTGTGCATTCTTGAAGAAACAAAAACTTAGATATAGGAGGGATAATGAAAAACTTTTTTTTTGTGTGTGGATCAGATGATCTGAAACGATTTAGGCTTGCATTAGACGATCCTTATAAAGGATCGGACGATCTTCGTAGGATTGCGATCTACATCCCAATCTAGATTGGACGATCTGATCCCAGATCGTCTGAGTTTTGAAACCATGTTCGCATGGGGAGCTTGGTAGGGACTGGAACGTAATTATAGGGTGATCCCCTTTGTTGTTGGAGTTGTAGTTGTTGGGCTGGAGGTTTTCCTCTTCTTGGATTTCCAGCTCCCTAGCTCTTGGGGTCGGGAGTCTTTTCTTCCTTTTCTTCTTCTTTTTGTTGTTCTTGGGGATTGCTCATCCTTCTTTCTTTTAACAAATCTTTTTATTCATTAAAAAAATAATAAAAAATCTTGGATGAATGGTTGAGAAAACAAGGTCCCCATTTCACTATCGTTTATGAGATTATTAGTTTAGTAAACTGATGGAACATGGTCACCATGGAGATTAGAGGTCTTGTTCAATCTTGCTGTCGGAGATGATAAAGAGGGGTGTGAAAGAACAAAAATAGAAATAGGTATACATAACGAATTTAAGAAAAAATAACAGTATGACTAAGTTCTCAAAAATTAGAAAAGTAAAAATAAAATAAAATAGGGGAGTTCTTTTGTCCATGACTTTTTTTTGGCGGCAAAAGGGAAAATTTTATTAAAAAACAAATACAAACAAGACTTTCCCAAGTAGGTGAAGAGAAATAAACAAAAACAGAACAGAAAAAAGTCAAAAAACAAACAGCACAGACAACTAGAAAACAGAAAAACCACCATAGGACAACCAACTTACAACTTCTCACACCATACAGAATACCAGTCCTTCTCCACAAAGTCATCTATATGAGAAATCCGGTCAAATTAAACTCTAGAAACGGAAAGAGAGAGCTCCTCAAGGCACCTCATCTTGCCCCCAAAGATCCTAATGTTTCTTTCCTTTCCATAATCCCCAGCAAATTGATGCCCTATGATGCATAATTGGCATGTTATTTTAATGTTGTGAAAATCTATGTTAAGCTTTATGAACCAAAGGAGAGTTACTATGGAAATCATTTCCTTCATCGTGTTTAGGGACATAAAGCTTCAATTTATTTATCTTGGTTCTTACACTCCATAGCATGGTCCAAAATTTAAGTGAAAATTTGCTGAAGCTTTCCTACATGTAGGGGTATTGAAACAAAATATTATTGCAATACAGTTTCAAAGTTATGTCGAATTTTTGCTAAATTTAGCCGAGTGTTACCAATATTTTGCTAATATCACTGAAGGTTCGGGGAAATATCATTGAGATCGATACTTTCACTTGGAACTCTTCTGCTTGAGCTAAAACACAGCCCAATCCATTATTTGGCTTTAATTTTTGGTTTGGTTAATTCTAGAGCAAAAATAACAAGTCCACTTCAATCCTTTGTGGGAAATAATATGCTTAATTTTTATTTATAAGAATTAAAAATTTTATATTTTTAAAATTGAAAAAACATATCTATATGTAATTGAAAACTATTTTAAGATTATACACATCATTTAAGATATGTAATTAGATATATGTCTGGGAAAACTATCGCATATCTTTATTATATAAAATTTGTTTATGAAAATACTATATTAGGATATATTATAGGCTAATGTAGTCATGCTATTTCAATGTTTGGTATCCATTCATCTATCGATAAAAATGTTTAACAACCATTTGTTTGTTTGTGCATTTAAAATATGAATTTATTAATTTAATATGTAAATTACAAAATTACAAAACGAATTTTCAAAAAAAAAAAAGAGAGTTAAATAGCATAAGTAAATGCTACCTTGATTAGGCTATGGAAATAGAGATGCCCAACCAAATCTGCATTCATAGCCCTAGGACATGTTTATGATGTTTCTGTCTGGTATCCATCTATTGGTATCGACATTGTGTCATGTATGGCCTAATTTCATAACATGATGGCCTACACTCAGTATTTTAACCATGTGAAGAAGAGTAGTATTATGACCGCCTTGCGCATAACTGAGATGATGACTTTAGGAGAGCTTGGAACTTCATTTGGTATTGAGGGACCATGATGGAAGAGTATTATTTGATTATTTACTTGTATGCTTCTTGGATGTATTTTAAACAAAACTTAGTTTTGATTTAAATTAACCATGTCTTCTTGCCAGTGCGACAACACCTTTGTTAGTGCCTTATTCATCTCTTGTTATACCTAGATGATCCTAGTTTTTTGAGCCCTGAGTTTGTAATCATGTTTTTTTTTACATTCCGTGAAAATTCATTGAAAATTTTCATTTTTTTAAATATTTTCCAGTTTCCACATTTTTTATACTATTTAAGGCATTCCAACAAAGTGTCCCAAAATTTCTGTAGCTTCCCAGCTCAAATATCCATCAATATCTAAATTTTGAATGCTCCATTGAATTTATTCAATATTATCTTTGAATATCTTTTAGTATCTTAGTAGTCATATACATAAATTTTTCTAACCTTTAAGAAGTATGATGTTACAATAATTATCAATCAATTGTCCGGATTATTTTGTTCTTAACTGGATTACTAATTTAGTTTTCAGCTTGTAGGTATGGAACTATGCGTGATAATGTCATCAGTCTCAAGGTCTGTTCAATCCTTCTCTAGTTTCTGCTTTAGTTAGGCAGTATGGTTTCTTAAATGTTGTTTTCCATTGCAGGTTGTTCTAGCAAATGGGGATGTAGTCAAGACAGGTTCTCGTGCAAGGAAGAGTGCTGCAGGGTGTGTTTATACTTTATCTCTTCTCTCATTTTTTGTTTTGAAAAGGATACAGCCCTAAATGAATTTGGTATACTGATGTTATTCATTCTATCTGACAACCTCATATACCCACAAATGAACTCCTGGCTGCATTTAGTTCAGGGAATTGAGGGACAGAATTGAGAATTGGAATTCCAATTCCACACTTCCAGTTTTTTGGGATGAAAGTTAAGGGGTTGAATTGGAAATTGGGCCACTTCCAGGAATTGGATCTTAAACATCAAATGAGGAATTAGAAAAAACAGGGGGAAGGTTATTTTTGGAATTCCCTGGCATGGGAACTCAAATACTTATAAGAGCAATTATGACAATGATAATGTATATTAATATGAATATAATATACACATTAACTAATTTATGGAATGATAATTAATATATGATAGTATTATTTATGAATAAATTTTGTACTACTAATATTATAAGCTATTCACAATAATTAGATAATAAAAGTATCTGAAAGTAACTTATTTATAATTTAATGATAATAACATCAAACTAATAATAAATTAAATATAACACTAATATTATATTAGTTAATTATTTTATTCAGGTGCTATAATTATTAATACTATAAAAGTAAGCGAGAATTATTATATCTTACCAAAAAAAAAAGTAATAATTATTATATAAAAAATGGAAAGGGGGAGGAGCTCCAAAATACAAAAATTTCCAGGTGCCAAGTTAAACACCCACAGCAGCTAATGAGACAGCACACATGAGAGTTGCATAACATATGCAGCTATATTCAAAACAACGGGACTTCCCCCTTTTACCTGAGGGGTCACACTCACTCATTCTACCCTACTTCAACTCATAAAGAGGAAATTCTAGTTAATCAGAAAGTTATCAATCTGGATGTCTTCAAACTCTCAGATGGGAGGTCCTAATAGTCTAGTGCCAATGGATCTCACGAGACATGTAACAAAATACTACCTGTTAAGTTCAATGTAAGCAGGGGTGCTAACTCAAGAAAAGCTGCTTTGAAGGGGTGACAAAGGGCCAAATCTGGAGCAGCTTAGAGTGGTTCTGAATTTTCACATTGAAATCAATGCTTTATTTGGTTCACTTTCTAGGGATTTTGTTAAGATTAGGTTGTATGTTTCTTTATGTGGGTAACATTCTGGGCTGATATTTTCTACCCATGGGGCTTCTCATAGTTGATTGAGTGAGATTAAATAATTTTGGGGTTTACGTGTGCTGCAATTATTTTATTCATTTATTTTTTGAATTTTAATTGTGGAATGGCGGAACAGGATTCGTGTAGCCGACCCCAAATAGTTGGGATAAGGCTATTTGTTGTTGTTGTTGTATTTTTTGAATTTTAATCTTGAGATGGAAAATAGTCGTGGGTACTTCTGTTTTCCTCTCGTTGACAAGTGATATTCTAATGAAATTATGAATTTATAATATTGAAACTCAGTACTACTTGTTTGAATCCTTGAACCCTTTTGTTTGATACACTGACTAAGGAAAAAACAAAGGATGCAGCTTTGATATCACAATGTGAATTTAAGGGGAAATTGATCAACAATATACATTCCAATACAAATTAGAATAAAATAAATAAATAAAATCCATAGGCTAAAATCTTTCAAATAAATTGCGGGATGCTGGTGATTGTATCTGTAATGAAAAGGTTAGCGATGAATCCTAGCATGCAAAATGCAATGGCAAGGCAATCGGAGTGACCAAAGTAGCTTGCTTCAACAAAATACACTCTGACCTTCACATCCGAGCTGCTCAGTTGGTAAATTGGCTTAAATTTCAGCATATTGCTGTCTTCCACCATAGAAACACAGTGATGGTTGGGGGGGTTTAATAGTGTTGGAGGATCAAATACTTAAAACCTTATCTCTTACAATGCTTGAAACCCTAATTGGAGGGTGTAATATCTCTAAGAGGAAAGAAGTGTGGAATTTTAAGAAATGAGAATCTCTAATTGATTTTCGTACTTACAATGCCTCTAGTGAGAGGTTTATATAGACTAATACAAAGATAAAGATGGAAACCAATCTTACCTAATCTAATCCAAATCTTATCTAATCAATTGCTAAAGATGAAATTTTTATTCCCATAATATTTTTTATCTTTATTTCTTAATATTCCTCCTCAGACGCATGAAGATTTTGGGAGAAAAATTTTCATGTGTTTGAATATCATAGCTGATCCGATACCGATGCTCTTCGATCTGTTGCGCCTTCATGCCATGATTTTACTTGTAAGTTAATTGAATTGTTGCTACCAACTTGATGATGTGTTGACCCGCAATTTGGTGAATGAATAGATGTGATCATATGATGGAAGCCAAATAGGATTTTTATTTATTTATTTATTTATTTTTGAGAATTAGATCCCAAGGGATCCAAGTATCTAATGAACCTGAGCTTGAAATGGGCCTCAATAGGCCCTTACATTTGTTTGAGGGTAAAAAGCCTTTATGGGCCTTCTGTTGGGCTGAAGTGACCTCCTCTATATGGGTCTTGCCTCTTTTGGGCTGAACAATAGCCTCTAATAGGCTGAAATGTGACCTCTATGGGCCAATCTCTAACAGACTGCAAAATGACCTCTATGGGCCTTCCTCTAACGGGCTAAAAAGTGACCTCTATGGGCTTGCTTCTAATGGGCTGCAAAATAATCTATATGGGTCTGCCTCTAACAAGCTGCAAATTGGCTTCTTCGGGATTTTTTTTTTTTTTAATCTTCTACATATTATCCCCAAAATAAATTGGTGGGCTGGTGTTGCTTGAGCAACACTTGTGATTGCTTGCAATGGTTGTTGACAGGGTTGTGGTGGTTGCTGCTATATATATATATACATATCCTAATCGCTTCCTGATTGTTTCTTGTTCACTTCCACAGTCGCTTCTTGATTGCTACCTAATTGCTTCTCGATTCCCACTTCTCGTTTCCCGCTTCTCGCTTCTCACTTTTGCATAGCTTCCCACTTTTGCTTCTTACTTTGGTAAGTATGGTTGGGATTGCATAATAGCAAATCTGGCTTCTAGGTTGGATTTAAGTCATCCATCCTAGAGTTTAAATCTACTTTGTAGCCTCTAAATCTCGAGCTTGATTCTTAATGTCAACAACCAAGTCATTGTTGCTAACCATTATGGTGTAAACCAGTTCAGATAGAACCTGGGATCAATTCAGAAAAGGTTCGGAATTTCAGCTAGATAGAACCTGGCTCTGATACCAAATGATGTGGAACAACAGAGTGGAAAGTTGCAAATAACAGAAAAATAACTCAGAAAATAAAATAATGTAATTTTGGATCAGGAGAAAAATTTAATTGTGGTACTTTTAAGGGAAATTACGAAAATACCTGTCACGTGTCATAGAATCTAAAACTCTCCAGATCAGTAGAGTATCTTTCAAAGAGTCTATGTTTAAAATTTCATGGATTTTGGACAAGTATTGATAGGTCAAAAAAGAAATTTCCGAAAACTCAAGCTCCTTTAATGGAGTTTTCATACACACAACAGAGAATCTTTTGAAATAGGAAGAGAGGGAAGAAGGCGATTCAAGGGGAAACTTAGGTATTTTTGTAGGGGACCTATGGGGGAACAAAACCCTAGAAAAAATCTAGAAGATTAGGGAGTTTTGGATGGTGTGGTTTTTACTGTATATGCTGCCCAGAATTTCTGATCAGAATTACTAGTGGAGCACACAAGATTCTAACACAGAACCAGCAATAACAGCAAATAAATTTTCTGAAATTTATTAAGGAATAGAAGGAATGATGTTGCCTATTGGAACCAACACCAATTCATTGTACTCAAACCCTGCAAATTGAACTAGGTAAGACTCTTATTCATTGGAACCAACACCAATTCATTGTACTCAAACCCAGCAAATTGAACTAGGTAAGACTCTTATTCATAGGTCCTTTATGAATCAGCTTTCTGCAGATTTCAACACTTTTAACGTTGATACCATAGTTACTAGAGCGAGAAGCAAAAGTGGGAAGGGATGCAAAAGCGAGAATCGGGAAGCAAAGCTCAATAAATCTTGGGAAGCGAGAAGCGAAAAACGATAATAAAGTAAATAACTGTAAGTTACAATCAATAATTTCAACTTTAATACACTAAAGTGAATAAACTTAAAAAAAGTACTACAAACCCTAAAAGCTATACCATGTAAGTAACAAAGAATCGTGATATATAAATCAATATGCAAACCACTTGTTATTAGTAGGGCCACCCATACATTATGTTTTACCATACATAAGATTTTTTGTAGATAACTTACATCTTAGAGTCAGACTATATAAGACTTTGTATAAAAACCATCGGATTTGAATCTTCTATATTGGATTGGAATAAAATAAAATAAACAATAAAATTAATAATAAATCTTTCTGTTCCTACAATATCATTACATTAAATAAAATACAATATTGTTTCTTGGATTGTTTCTTAGTCGATTTTCCAAACATTTCTACTCGTTATTCCTAAGGCTTCCACTCGCCCCACCACGCTTCCTACTATTTGGGGAAGCGTAATGAAATTAGTTTCCCAAGAAGTGAGCTTCACACCTTATACCAAGCTTCCCTACAACTATGGTTGATACAATTAGTTGCAACAAAGTAGATGGGGAATTAAAGAGAGGAAAAGGTTAGGAGGAGTTATGGAGAAGAGGAGGGAAAGATATCTAGAAGAAGAAGGAATGGAATAGAGATGAAAGATTGTGAGGTCGGGAGTGAAAGAGATGGAAGTATTGTTGTGTGCGTAGGGAAAGAAGAGAAAGAGAGAGGACTTTGGTTTGCGACCACTTGGGAAACCACCCAATTATCACACAAATTTTGATTAATTCTTCAATGAATATAATGGGGGTGGGGATGCCTTTAAATAGACTTACACATGACATCAATTAGAACTTTCTAATTTTAGATACCAACTAAAAACATCTAAACTTTCTTCCAAGTTTACTAAATCCTAAGACATTCTAAATCCACTTTCCTATAATCTAAACTAACAAAAAAAAGGGAAATTTGGCTGTCAACATGTACTCTATGTGGGCCCTCTTTGTCAACTCTAAAAGTCATTAGAGGACAAAAACAGCTTGCTGTCGACCAGGCCTAATTTGACCCAACTAACCTTGGCTTTGCAGCCTTTATTACATACTCGTGCTCTTAAATAAGACCCAACATAAAAAGTTGGCACTATCGGCCTTATTACATAAAATAAAAAAAATAAAAAAATGTCTCCCCCTCCATTCTAGAAGTCATAAGTTTTCTTAATCTCGGGCCTAGGCCTCTACAATGGGAATCTCTTGTCCAACCAAGCAATGAATGTTGCATCAAGAAGTTTTCAAGACTTCGTTGCTTGGAGAAGCAACTGTTGTCTTCCATGGTGAAGGAGAGAGAGAGAGAGAGAGAGAGAGAGAGAGAGAGAGAGAGAGGTTTGGGGTGGAAGGTGGCAAACGGAGGAGGAAGACAGGTTAGGGCAGATCATGATTTGGGTTATACAAAGATTATTTTAGGTATTTGAAAAATGCATATTTTTAAAATAAAAACATGGTTTAAAACCATAGGTATTGAGGTGAAATCACCCCCATGCTAACTTTTGTTACTAGAATATTTCTGACAGTTTTTTTTTTTTTATAGATGAGGGGAGAGACTATATTGTTAGATAGTTCAGGGGGGCATTCTATAATTAACTCAGTATTGAATCTTGTCACCAAGTGATACCCTGCTAGTATTTTGGCTGTAATGTTCCGAAATCACATCAGATTCTCAAGATCTTGGACTTGTTGGAAAGGTAATTGCATATGGGTAAGTTTTGACCTCTCAAACTAAGGCATAAAGAAAGTTGATGGAAATAGATCTTTCACTTTCTTAAAAATGAATAAAACGTATTCTATTTGGAAATAAATAAAAATCCTAAACTGATTGACAAGAAACTAAATAGATTAACGTAAAATTGAAAAAATTAAAAATTATACCATAAAAAAATATTAAACCAAAAAACCCCAGCAGAAGCATATCAAATTTGAGTGTAAATTGTTTCTCATTCTGCATCACATGTTTTTTGTGTAGAAGATCATCCAATAAACACCCCACGTTAGATGAAAAATCCAGAAATTTTCAGATAAATTTAGAGGAAACAGTTTACAAGCTCCAAGAATTACTTTTTATGGCCATCTTGCAGACCTTACATAAGCATAGAGACATCGCTAGGTCAATCATCACCAACTTCCAAAGCTGCTTTTTTCTAGACCACCATAAAGGCAAAACAAGTTTCTAAGACAACAAAAAAGGTCGTTACCCAGTGCTGGTCCCATAACTACGGGATGCTGGGAGGGTTGGATCAGAGACAGACCTAACCTTTGGCTTTTTTGGCATAAGTGGCTGCTCACGAGACTTGAACCCGTGTTTTTATGCTGGCAGCCCGAGTCACTGCCATTGTACCAAAGCAATGATCCTAAGTTTCTAAGACAACAATTAAAGAAATAAGCGAAAAGAGAACGCAACAAAAACTATGACTTCAACTTTCTAAATCATTAAAAACTCACTAAATCATATCAATAATCACTTCATGAGTTAAGCCCAAAATAACTAAAATGAACCAAAACTTGGTCCAACCTTGACCAAGCCTGCAAGCCACACTGACTCAGCCAGCTCATGTCCAAGCTGCCTTGGGCTGCTTTTTATGATCCAGTCCCTCCATGAATGTCAATGCAACTCAGCCCAAATAAAAAGCTTGTGTATTATGATGCTTGTTTTCAAATAATAGTCATATGTTAAAGTACAAATAAAAGGCTGTCATTTATAAGTAGTCCACACTGGTAACCTTTAATATTATGTTTATTTTAGATATGATTTGACACGGCTGATGATTGGAAGTGAAGGAACCTTGGGCGTAATAACAGAAGTTACTCTACAGCTTCAGAAAATTCCCCAGTATTCAGTGGTATCTTTCCCCCTTTGTTTAAGGGTTTTATATGTTTCAGTTCTTTGAACTTTTTACACTGATGTGTTTGTTTCCCAATGATATTAGATTTTTTTTATAAACTTAAAACATTCTTGTTGAAAACTAATAAAATTATTTAGCTTTTTAGAAGCTCATGTCTTCTTAAGTTGTCCATTTGAACTGTTTCCTCGCTGTCTAATCCTTGCTAGAAGCTACAAATGTATTAGATAATGTCTTGAGAGAAAAGTGTGGGACAGGGATGCAGAACTCTTGATGTATTAGGTGCAAGCATCGAAACTACTCTCAATTATTTTCTTTATTATTAGACAAGCAGAAATTATGAAAAAAAAGGAAAGCAAAAATGTTGGAAATCTTAGTAAAAAAGAGAGGTCCATAATAGTTTGAGCCTCTGAACTACCACATAAATTTCAATGAATGCTGTTGACAGGCTATACATTGTATACAAAAAATACCAGTAAAAATACATGTTTACTGGATAATCTTCTTTCAATGGAAGTAACTTTATGTTAAATGATTTAATCTAGCTCTAGCAATTGCTTAAAAAGTCCTTCCATGCTATGAGGAAAAAGGAAAAAAAAATCATTTTCATATGTTGTTGATGTACATGGGTTTAGAATACAATATGTAAGGGTACATATGTCTTTATATGGTATTGGGTTATATATGTAAACACCCGTTTTGATATATGAAGCAATGTATGTGAGAGGACCCTACACACTTGCCATACATACTCTCCAATTCTTCTTCTTCTCCTTCTACTTGAAACCCTAATGTATAAATCTCCAAAACTACAGATTTCTACTTATGTTTGTGTATTTCATTTGATGACCTTGTCAACATTGCAGGTTGCAATCTGCAACTTCCCAACAATTAAGGATGCAGCTGCTGTCGCTATTGCCACTATGCTGTCTGGGATACAGGTAGAACTTGCAAATCTCAATGCTCATTTTGTTACTCCTGCTTTGCTCTATCCTGCTAACTTTTTCTCTGTTTCTTGAGGGCCTTTCATTATTGTGTTTTCTTTGGATGTCAGCTTCTTCTGTTACTATATCCTACATTTTAAGAAATATCCAAACTTAGTTCAAGGTTCTGTGAGATCTTCTTGCTATTATAATGAATTCAATATGTTGTCAATGGTAAATAACTAAAGCTAACCTTGCTCTGCCGGTTGCTGAAGCTGGATCTGTTATGGCGTACCTAGGTCGATCTAGTTTCCAGCACTTAAAAAAAATATTGGTAGTCAGACATGCCATATTTTGGCTTGTGTATCTGGGTAGACTTTGCAGTGTCTAGTTTATGTTGCACTCAAAGAACATGCCCTCTAAAGTTCTCCAATAATACAGTATAAACTGCTTATGGATTTGGATGATATGGGCTGGTGGAAGCATAATGTGGAGTAAGATTTTACTGATTCGTATATTTGTTTGCTTTGTATATCTTTTTATGCTCGTCATTAGGTGTCAAGAGTAGAACTGATGGATGAGGTCCAAGTGAAGGCTATCAATATTGCAAATGGGAAAAGTATGCCTGAAGTTCCAACATTGATGTTTGAATTTATAGGCACAGGTGAAACATGATTCCCTTTTTGTCTTTTTGATTTTTCAATTGTTTGTTGGTTGAATATGTCTTTCAACTTGAAACTCTTTATATAGATCCTTGAAACGCATTTGTCATTGAACATATGATTATCACTGCAAAGAGAAAATGGTATCCTTGTCACTTCTTGTCAACTTGGTCCCCCTAGTTTCTCTTTGTTTTACCAATTTTAGCTTTCTCTTATTTAGTTTCATCCATCCATGAACTCTTTTTCTTATTTTTATAGAGGTTGTTCTTATTTATTCCATTAAACAATGACTATAGGTTAAGTGAGAATGTAAAAATGATCCTTTGTCTCTGCTCTTACTTATCTTCCATCTGTTCTCCTCTTTCACTTCTGTTTTGCTATCCTTATCTTCATTTCTCTTCTCCTCCTTGCACATCTTCATACTTCCAGCTATCCAAGAGAGTTATCCTTGAAAGGTTACAACCATTGACTTTGGTTCATCCTAATCAAATCTTTTGGTTGGGTTTCTTTTGTTTAATTTATATAAGTGGTTCCAAACATGCACAAAGTCCAGGTAGGAATTGATTTCAATCAATGTTTTTTTCCCCATAGGTTGCCTGTCATCTTTGAGGGCATGTAAGGTTCCTTTCTGATTGTTGTTTCCTCCTTTTCTCTGTTAAATGTTCATTACACATCTCTTTGGCACTATTGTTGCATAAGATTTATAACATTATCAGAACGTAATAGTCGCTTTTTATTATTTAATTTCTGTTCGTAAGAAAATATGCGAGGCCGATTCTTTTGTTTAACTGATGAGGTAATTAGGTCAGTGTTTCTAGGTCTAAAAATAGGGTTAAAGTCTCTGGCTTGAGACAAATTGTTCAGGGTTTATTCAGAGGCGGGTTTGATACTAGTTTAATAAGTTATGATGTAGATCAATGTGATGCATGTGTGTGAAGAAGAGTGGAGTTAAAGCAAAGTAATCCTAAGGGTGTCACAGTCACAACTGCCATGTGAGAATATAGGTCTGGTTGATTCCTTAGCGGTCAATTGATTGACTTTAAATTTTAGACAAACACAAGGCTGGTCTTCTAAAATAAAGCATGCAACCATAAAAATAACATTACAGCACTATAGCTAATCACAATCAAGACAGAAAATAAAGAACCATAGAAAAGCAAAGTTAAAAATACTAAACTTAATTCCTTCAACTTAGTTCTTTAATACATATTTAGACCCATTTGGATGATTACACTAGCCTATACATAGACAACCAAACCTAAGACCACTACACTTCTAATTAGAGTTGCCAATTTACAAAGTTCTTCCCATTGGCTACTTCCCATATTTCAACTCAAATACCACTTGAAGTGTCCCTTTTTAACCTTTTTCAAAACCCATGTAATCCTATTTGCAATACTAAAATAATAAACTGAATTCCTTATTCAAAATAAGAAAAAAAATCTAATTCAACTCTATGACCTACTTGCTATTTTGACTAGTTGTCTCATAATTATACAACAACAACAACAACAAACAGCCTTATCCCAACTATTTGGGGTCGGCGACATGAATCCTGTTCCGCCATTCCGCTCTGTTTAAAGCCTTATCTGCTGT
>JAOXJP010144956.1:0-10471 GCA_025762735.1 Platanus orientalis | reverse complement strand
AACAACAAAACAAAAAGATTACAATTTGAAATTTAACCCCCAATCTCTTACCGTGGCCGCTACCGAATAATCCCCAAGATCTTTCCAGCAAAGACCCCAAAAGGAACTAGAGCCTTTGCATTGCAAGACACCAAGTAGGCCGCTCTTTATCCCCTTCGAAGACCCTTTTGTTTCTTTGAAGCCACATAAGCTAGCAAACCACTGGAACTAGTAACTGCCATAAGACCATTCCCTTTTTGGGGACCTTTTCAATTCTCCAAGATGCTAGAAACACGTCCATCCTATTCGGCATCACCCAAGAGAGCCCTACTTCATTCAACAGTCTCTCCCAAATCTTAGTAGCAAAAGGACAATGAATAAAAATATGGTTAATAGATTCAACATCATGCATACATAGAGAGCATATATTTGGAATGATCACACCCCTTTTTTGAAGCGGGTCAATGGTAGGAAGATGACCTTGACGCAAGGCCCAAATGAAAAAAACCAATCTTAGAGGGGAGATGGAGCTTCCAAATATCAGCCCACAGCTTGTTAGGAGATGCCTCAGCTGTCCATTTAGCCTCTCTAAACGATTTGACGGAGAAAATCCCATTACTAGCATATATCCATATTAGATGGTCCTCCACATCATTCCTCAAAGAAAACGGGTCAACTTTTCCCAATAGGTGAGCCAAATCTTCCACCTTCCAATCATTTAGTCCACAACGCAAATCCACATTCCAAAAGCCCCGTGGGCCCATAACGATCCAATAATCCTTCACCATCACCCCTCTATCTTTGCCAACCGGTATAGATTCAGATGCTCCACTATTAGCAGACTAGATGAGCACCACCTATCCTTCCAAAATTTAGTTTTAGCACCAGATCCAACCTCCACCTTGATTCCTTTCTTAAAATCCTTCAAAGACTTTAGAATGGTCTTCCAACAACTACAACCATACGGCATCGAGGTGATTTTGGTTTCCCACTCATTGACAATCCCATACTTATCCACCACAACTTGGCGTCATAAGTTGTCCTTATCAATGTCAAATCTCCTTAGTCATTTAGAGAGAAGAGCTCAATTCATATCTTTGATTCTGGTAATTCCAAGGCCACCAAACTTTTTAGGCTTGCAAACATCTTTCCATGCAATCAAATGCATACTTTCCTGATTTTTTCCTTTCCCCCAAAGGAAATTCCTTTAACATTGTTCAATCTTGTTTTCCACTAAAGTTGGAATCGATAACAATAAGTGATAATATGCCGGGAGGCTCGCCAAGACCGATTTTATTAACACAACTTCGCCCCCCTTGGATAAAAAACTCCATTTCCAACTTGCCAACTTTTCTGAATGTGAGAAATAACCGGATTTCAAGATGTAATGCTTTTGTAGGGAGCACCCAATGGCAGGCTTAACTATGTGGTTGGGAGATGACCCACTGAGCAACCCAAACATTCAGCCAATCTATCAATCTGCTTAACCCTTCCTACCCCATACATTCTACTCTTGTGGAGATTCACTTTGAACCCTGACACAACCTCAACAAATCACGCACCTAAGATATTTGACCTACTCCTTAGACCCCTTGCACATGATGAGAGTATCATCAACAAATTAGAGATAAGAAACTATCAAGCCATTCTCCTTCACCTTAAATCCTTCCAACAGACCCCTAGAAAAAGCTTTTGAAAGAAGAGCACCAAATGCCTCAACAACAATCAAAAATAAGAAAGGAGATAGAGGATCCTCCTGTCTTAAGCCACAAGAACCATGAAAGAACACCACCGACGAGCCATTTGAAAGGATGGAATAAGAGGTTGTCCCATAACATTTTTTCATCCACCTCCTCCATTTGTTTCCAAACCCCAAGCGCCTTAGCATATAGTCAAGAAATTTTCCATTGACTCTGTCATATGCTTTTTCCATAGCTAATTTGCACAGACCCCTGAACCCCCTTTCTTAAGAATAGCATCTACACATTCATTAGCAACTAACACATCATTCACACTCTGCCTGTCACCCAAAAAAACACTCTAATTCGGGGAAATGACATCTTTCAATGTCTCTTCAATCTGCAAGACAAATTTTTTGATAGGATTTTATAGATACTCCCAACCAGACTTATGGGTCTAAACTTAGAAATTCTACAAGCATCTTGAGCTTTCGGGATGAGAGAAATAAAAGTCACATTACTCCCCCAATCAAGAAAAACTTCCTCATGGAAATTGTTCATTGTGTCCATAATATCCATCTTCACTACATCCCAACATTGTTTGAAGAAAGCCATGGTAAACCCATCAAAGCCCGAAGCCTTGTCGTCTTCTATACTCCACGCCACCTTCTTAACTTCCTCCTCATCAAACAGGAGCTCCACCCAATTTCTCATATTTGCCAAGATTCTTTGAAAGGAAATCCCATCTAACTTTGGTTTTCCAATGCCCGACTCCCTATATAGATTCATAAAATAGGCAGCGATGTGTTCCTTCAAGCTGCTTTGATCAATCTCCACACCATGATCATCCTTAAGAGAGTGAATGAAATTTGTATTTATTCACGCAGATGCTACTTTGTGAAAAAACTTTGTATGTGATCCCCTTCCTTCAACCATTGGACTTTTGCTTTTTTGCTTCCATTTGATCTCTTCTAAGCAAGTAATCTTATAATACTCTTGTTTAGCAGTTTCTCTCATTTATCTTTCGGCATCCAATAAGCTTCTTTGTTCTTCGCTTGAATCCCAAAAGCTAATCTCTCCTAATAACTCTTTTTTCTTGCTCTCAATGCTTCCAAAGACCTCTTTGTTCTAGCCTTGAAGCTTTTCCCTAAGCAACTTTAACTTCAGCCGAAGCCTCTGACTCGGCTTACCAGAGATATCAAAAGACTCCAATCACTCCTTAATCAAGTCACTAAAATCTGGAGACTTCAACCACATATTTTTAAACTTAAAAAGCTTCGGATCCCCATTTCTAAGCTTCCCACTCAACACCAAAGGGATGTGATCAGATGCAAGACAAGGCATAGCCAAACCTTTAGACAAAGGAAAAGAGATATCCCATTCTGGAGATAGAAGAAATCTGTCAAGTTTGCTCATCAAGGGGGTTAACTGAAAATTAGATCAGGAAAAAGTTGTTCCCGCAATGGGAACATCCTGTAAACTACAATCATTCACAAAATTTAGAAACAGGCCAGCACCTTCAGGCAGGGAAGATGCCCCCAGCCTCTCTTCAACAGACAGAATCTCATTGAAAACACCACATACACACCAAGGACCATCCCAATTCTCCCTAATCCCCAATAATTCTGCAAAAAAGGCTTGTTTTTTATCTAACGCACATGGGCCATAAACCCTAGTCACCACCCATTCATCCTCCACCCCTCTAATTTGACCTTTTACAAAGACAGAGAATGATTCAAACCAAGACTGCAAAATTTCCAATTTGCTAGAATCCCTTAATGCCCAAATACCACCCGCAACGCCTTTAGAAGGAAAACACCAACAACCAACTCGAATGGGCAAACCTGACACATAAAACCACGAGGTATATTTTTCATCTTTGATTCAATCAAAAACACTAATTCAATCGAGCTGGAATTCACAATATCCTTCACCTGAAAACGTTTCTCAAACCTGCCAAGACCTTAGACATTCCAAACAAAGATAAAGAAATGCATTTTAAAACAAAAATAGACCCAATGAGCAAAAAAGAAAATACCGAATTAGGCACCAATAGACTTCGGAGCCCACCTTTGATGTTGTTTTCCCATCTTGAATGCTGACTTCAGACCCTGGACTTCTTGGTGGAACCCTCGGCTCTTAGCACCTGACCCCAACAATGAGATCTCCCTTTCGAGTGCCGTAAAGAGCTCTATAGCTTGTCTCTCGATCCCATCAAAAGATAAACCCAAAAAATTGCTTACAGCTTGCATCTGAGTAATAACCCAAAGAGATACTTTAGATAAAGCAGGAATGTCCTCTTCCACTGAAAGTAATTCCATACCCTGGCTGACCCCATACCGCCATGCTGGTTCAGAAGCTACCTCTCTATCGCCAAAACCATCCAAATCCAACCCTCATTCCGAGCAAGGGGACCCATAAGATTTAGCCAAGAAATTAGCAAGGGGGGGCGATGAAGCCCTAAGAGGGAGATTCACACGTGTAGGACCACTGCTACTGAGTGATCAGTTATCGCCCTTTCATCACCACTTTGCACTGGCAACATAGAGGACGTCAAAATATGATCTCTTTTTTCCTGGTGATCACCTCAACATCGGTGGATTGGTTTTGTTTTTCCATCATTGTGTCTTGAGCTACAATATTGAGCTCCCTTCTCGGACCAGTATCATGAGATCCAAAATGGTATATAACCCAATCCTTAGCATGCATATAGGTAAAGGGGGTTCAATATGACATGTTGAAACTACCCCCCTATTTAATTGCCTCACAAAAGAGGGGTGTGTGAATACCGGGACAAATAAGGGAATTCAGAATGGACCTAGATAAAGACCAACCTGCCCTTGTGTTCGAAATGCTACAAGTCAGGTTCGAGGGGGCAAAATCATCCACCTTAAAGCGTTTTGCTTGGTTTAAAGGCGCCGATATATTATTCCTATTCTGCCCCTCTACAATCGCCTCCTTATATGAGCTCCCCTTGGGTAAATTCGAACATTCCCTTATTTCCCCTTCCTCACGCATTACCAAGGGCTGCGATTCAAAATTTGAACCTACCGCTGGATGTAAGGAATTAGCTTCTCTGACAAGAATCAAAACCACCCTAGTTTCCGGTATTGATTCAAAAAACCATTTGCGGGATTCCGGTCGCCCTACCTGAGAGGAATTGATGGAACTGATCGGGATCTCCTCCCCTTCTTGTTCAATTAACACTATTATCAAGTACGTCAACTCCCCATCGGATAGCCTGATCACCCTTGGAATTGATTGAAGGTCAATTTGCCAACAAAGAATCCTCACCCAATGCTGGTCGCTCAAGGCAAGTGAACAAGGATCCACCTTTTGGTTCACCAGGTCCTCAATCTACACCCAAGACAAAGAAGGGTCAATCCTCTCTACACACACACGAACCGCCCAAACTCCTTGCATTTCCTTGTTCTCCCAATCACGGAAATAGGATTGCAGGTATCCCTTCTCTTTGGCCATTCCCTGTTGTTTCCAACTGGCCACCTTTCTCCTAACCTTATCCTCATGAAACTGTTTGAGGGTAGAAGAGGTCAAGAACTCCCTCTGAACAATTAATGCAAAGTTTTCCCAACCACTACCATTTAATCTTTAGGGATAATAATGTGTCGCCCTCTACCCGTACGAGGAGTCACCGAAACCTCTACAAACCATCCTCGAGCATTCCGTTTCCATTGAAACACTAAGACATTGTCCCCTTCATCTCGAGTTCGAACCAATTTTTCTCCCTCTAGCAGGCAGCGAGCTAACAAAAGCAAATCCACAAACCAAGAAAGGGATTGCAGTCGAACCACAATGGACACTGAGTATCTAGATCCCCTCTCCGTAATCTTCACACAAGCAGTTCGACCATTGTATGTTTTCTCGAAATCGAACGTCTTCTTCTCAATCACACAAATTGCCATAAAATTATTATTCCTTATTTGTATTAAATTATTTCTTAGATTTTATCATTCAACAAAACTTAATATGTATCTTTATATTTGATTTTGATAAAATATGCATAAGAAAACTAGTTGGCAACCTGTACCCATCCAATGCAACTTACTTTTATTTGTTTTGGGTTAGAACAGCTCTTTATTGAATCTACTACCGCATTGACTGTAAGTTAGAAATTATTTCTCTTCTAAGAAATTCTGTTTTGTTAATTCTTTTATGTTTCTTGTCTTCTTCTCAATTCCCTAATGAAATCCTATTAAATTACATATCCACAGCTGCATAAAAGTTGCAGTTTTTCTTCTTTAAGTTGAAGATTAGTTAAATCCTTATTAGATTCTATTTGCACATTTAATTTTCCTTAGAAATATTTGCTTAGTTCATACCCACAGCTAGGACTATCCTTGCTGACTTTCATTAACATCAGATCTGGTTTGTTTTTGCTGTTTTTCTTGGTTATCTAAGCTTCAGTTCAGCATGTCATGCCTTTTCCTAATCCCATGATTTCTAGGGTTTCCTACTACTTTTCCCTTGATAGCTCCTACGTCATTAGATTCCCCAGCACCTTGTGAAAAGCTTTTGTTGACACCAAATCATGTAAAGAGTGAACTTGAAAGTTGAGCATACCATCGACAAGTGGAAGGTTCTCTGTCGGAGCAACAGCATCAGCCTTGGCTCGCCTTACAATTGTCTTGATCACGCCTCCATCCCCAGTTAAATCAATTGCATCGCCCATGATTCCTAAGGTTTCAATAGCCTGGTTGGACAAAAAAGAACTATCAATTAAAGACCAAAGCAGAAAAACCAAATGATTTTACAAAATTAAAAAAATAAAAATAAATAAATAAAAAATCTAACTCAAATGAAACAAAAATGTGGTCACCTCTATGCAGTGCTATGAACATTGCTGAAGGACCAAAAACACTCATTTCTTCATTACTACTTCAACCACGTCAATTTTGGCCTTCCTCTTGTCCTTAAACACCTTCATCTTGCACCATCTCACTCATCATTAATGCAGTCATAGGTCTTCGTCACACATGACCAAACTGTTTCCATCAACCCTCTCATTTTATCTTCTATTGGTGCTACCCCTAAGCTCCCACAAATGCATTCATTTCTAAATCTATACTTTCTATTATTGTCACTATAACATCCTTGTCTAAGCTACAGTCATCTATTCATGTGTTATTTCTTGGCTGCCCAACATTCTGCATCCATAAAGCATAACTGCCTTGTAGTCTTATAAAATTTTCCTTTCAATTTTAACGGTATATGTCTATCACACTGCACTCCATAAAACCTCTCCATTTCATCTTCCTTGCTCTAATTCTATGAGCAACATCCTCTTCAATCTCTCAATCCTTATGGATGACTGAACCATGATAACGAAAAGGAACACTCTGGGCAGCCTCTAGGGTATCTCTTGGTTATCAAACTTAGTTGCAAGACCAAAAGGGAATGATCTGGTGTTTTGATACCAAATTGATGTCAGGTTTAAGGTTTATTTATGGGTTGAAGATTTCAATAAAATTTTGGTGGGAATACAGTTTTTAAGAGTAAAATAGGGTTTAATTATAGGATTTAATGATAGGGCATAGGGATTAAAGAAACAACTAAGTTTTATAAGGGATTCCAAGACAAAAGTTTGTGAGATTGGGCAAGGTTGAAAGGTTTGAAACAGATCATGGTTGATTGTAGAATACATAGCAATTAATTTTGCAATAAAATAATAATAATAAATAAATAACAAAGAAGAAAAGAGAGAAAAGAACATTCCAACTAAAATCATGTTAGTTACTGCCTAGGAAATCACACCCTAGGTATGAGGTATTCACACTTCCAATATCTGTTTAGTAAATTATCTTTAAAAAATTGTTCAATCTATCAAATAATCAAAATTCTAAAGTTACAATGCATATAAAGGTTTCAAACCCCGAGACTTCTAAATCCCACTATATTCTAACTAGACTTCCTAATAAAAATTAACCTCTAGAGTAATTAATTACAAAGTGATACTCTACCAGTATTTTGGCCATAACTTCCCTAAATCATATTAGATTTACATGATCTAGTGATCTGTTTGGTTCAGATTCTCATAATCAATTGTTGATTATGATTATGGATTCTCATAATTAGATTATGAAAAATGATTTTGAAAAACCAGAATACCATTACAAATTCTATTTCATTCTTACTGAGTTATGGATCAATTAATATTGTTCACAATTTAAAAAAAAATGAATATTATCGTTGGATTGGTTGAAAATGAAATTCAATTTCAATAATTTGAAACCAACCAAATTAATTTGCAAAAATAAAAATCACTAACCTAAACAAATTAAAACAAATCAACAATCACCATTACAAGAGAATAATCAATCAAATGGCTCAAATTAAAAAAAAAAAAAAATGAATATTATCTTTGGATTGGTTGAAAATCAAATTCTATTTCAATAATTTAAAACCAAGCAAATTGATTTACAAAAATAAAATAAAGAAAGGAAAACTGACTAACCTAAACAAATTGAAACAAATCAACAATCGCCGTTACAAGAGAAAAATCAATCAAATGGGTCGCCATTCAATAGCAGGTTAGCATAGAATGAAGAAATAAATAATATGCCCTTGCAGCCAGTCCAAATGGAAAAGTCATTTCAATGAGAAACAACGAAAATGAGTGAGAAATTTGAGTACAAAGAAACTGGGGTAACAAAAAAAAAAAATTCTTAAGTTCTTGAAAACTAAGGGTCCATTTGGGAACCATTCAAAGAATGTATTCTATGCATTCTTAATTCCAAAATATCGATAAAATGAAAAAATAGCGTTTGACAAACCTGAATGCATTCAAAGAATGACTCCACTTTTCATATCTTGGCAAGATTTTTTGGCACCAAAAATAGTAGTGCCAAAAAATATGAGAATGAATTCTTGGCTTTGCTTGCGCATGCGGGACTTGACAGAACCATCGACTCCTCGAATCTACTAAAGCTTGAGAAGAAAAGAAAAGTATAGGAGGAAAAGAGGAGAGAAACTACCAGTCTCACCTCAACAATCTTCTCCGACTCTGGTGGTGCACTCTCTCTCTCTCTCTTTTGGTGGATTCAGATCGTGACCTGTCTGATTGCCGGTAGCTCTAGATCTCTTTGCCGCTCCAACTCTTTCCATCTCTCTCTTGTTCTATCTTACTTCTTCCCTCTCTCTCTCTCTCTCTCTCCAACTCTTTCTATATCTCTCCGGTTCCATCTCAGTTTTCCCTCTCTCTTACCGTCTCTTTTTTCCACGCTCTCCATTTCTCTCTCTTTCTTTAAGTCCCTGTTTTTCTCATGCTTACAAGCTCTCTCCCTCTCTCTTTCTCTCTCATTCTATCTCTGTTTTTATTTTACACTGAGATCTATTTTATACTGATCTCCTTTTTTCTACTTTTCTTTCCGCCATTCTCATCCCTCTCTCTTCCCCTTCGTCTATCGATATTTACAACTCTCTTCAACAATGATGGTGATGGAGATGTGAAGTTGTCTGGGCAAAAGCATAGAAACTCCCATTTTTCCTTGATTAGTAATAGAGTGCACCCAAGGCACAGCATTGCAAGAAGTTCAAAGGAAACAAAGCCACATATCTGTGGGCATAAATGGTTGTAAAGAAGTTTTCTGCTTTTCTTCATGGGTTCCTTTTGAAGTTTTGAATCGTCATGGTGATCATCTATACCATGGTCAGCCCACAAACAATGAACGGAATGGTAGTCATTGCCAATCTTCTCATCACCGTTAAAGCAAAGGCTTTTGTCCCTTCGTACCTTCCTTTCCATTAGAGTTAGCTACATAATGGGTGGCACCCAACATCTTAAGGCTATCAATTCAACTCTAGGAAAACTGGCTTATTAGACTTTGCCGACTATATTCGGATTGAACTAAATGAATGCATTCTTCACAGTTGTTGCAAAACAAAATTCTAATTCAGAAAATCTAAAATATGGATTCTAGATTAAACTTTGCCAAACGCTTGATTACTTCGAGAATGGCTCAAAAAAACGCAGAATCTTTAGAATCTATTCTTTTATTTTGAAAGAAAATTCAAAGAATGGTTCCCAAACGGGACCTAAGGTTTTCTTGGGGGATTTAAGCTTTAGAGTTTGAGAAAAGACTTACACATATCAATAAAAGAGCTTCAAAGAAGAGTTTGATGATCGTCAATCACTCGTTTATCGCTAAATCAACTTGAAGAACAAAGAGAACACAAAGAGAGAGGGAGACTTGCTCCTCCTTCAAAATGCAAAGAAAAAGAAAAGCAAAAGGAAGTGTTTGGTTTTAGCAGGAGAGTGTGCTTCGCAAGTTCCAATCCATCTATGGAGAAGACAGTTGAGAAAGATTTATAGAGAAGAGAAGAGGGGGAGAGATTTGCAAAGAATAAAACAGAGAGACAATGGAGAGAGATGAGGCACAGGACGAGGGAGAGAGATCATACTTGTGGAGAAGACCACCAGAAGAGATAGAGAGGAGATTCCAGCTGCTAGTAGAGGAGATGGAGAGCTGGAGGAGAAAGAAAGTCGTCTCCTTGTCTCCATTAATACTCCCATAAAAAACATCACAATTGTTCTTATCCTATTTCTTTCGATCGTTAGAAATAATCGGTAGAATCAGGTATGGGTCTGTTTCCAATATGGCCCTTAATTGATTTTGATTATTCATAATCGATTAAAATAATCTGAACCAAATGACCCAATATTGATCCAAAATCGATTATGGCTTATAACTGATTTTAAGAATCTAAACCAAATACTACCTTAGACTGCTTGGAAAAGAAATTAAATAACCTTTCAAATGACCCCAAAATCAAGCTAAACAGGTCAATTTTAAAAG
>JAOXJP010144945.1:0-13259 GCA_025762735.1 Platanus orientalis | reverse complement strand
GGGTTAAAATCCTATTGTTGTAATGATTTTGGCAGAGAATATTGAATAGAAAATTGTGTTTTCAACTCCCATGCGTGGACAGCTCCTCTCCTTTTCCTTTACGAAACTTCAAGGTAAGAAATCCCTCTCTATTCTTCAATCTTCTTAATCTTCTTCTTCAATCACTCTTTCTCTTCCTCCCATTATTCCTCTATATCTACAGAAAATTCTATAGTTTCTCCTCTAACCTTCTCTGACAATCTTCATCACCCCTCTCTAATCCCCACAATTTTGCCTTAACCCTTTCCTAAGGGTATACATAACTCATAAACGATCCACTAGGAGGTATTTCCCTCCTCCTTAATCTCCTCCCTATCAAATAGGGATAGCCTTTAGAAGGGGTTGACGGTAAAGGTTCTAGGGCAGAATTCTGTGAATTTTTTTTTTTAAACTTTGGAATAAGGTTCTGGGAGTATTACAACTCTTTTACAGAGGTTTGTGAAGCTACTTTAGGGGGTTCAAATAACTCTTCAAGAGCTTGACTGTGTATTGGAGTGGTGTTGGAATCATTGGACTTATCCTGAAATCGCTACAGTACCTCGGCTACAATACCTGTGCATGAACTGATCAGAATTTTTGAGTATTTAAGTATTATTTAGATGATATTTCAACCATATTTGATGTGTGCTTGTTGTTTATTTAAAATCCAATAAATATACTTAGTGTTGGATTTGATAAATAACCAATATATATATATATTTTCTGATGAAATCATTGTAAAAGTACTTAGGCATAATTAGGTGTTTTCTAGTTCATATAGCCAGAGACATCCAAATCAGGTGAAATTTGGAGGAACCCTTATAGTCTGTCCGGAATACTCCTAAAAGCTCAAAAATTTCTGATGCATCAGAAAGGTATTTTGGTAATTTTTTCACTTTTCTGGAAAATTACAAAATTGCCAGTGGGCAGAATTTTCAGACATTGATTTTGGAGTTATTATATGTTATTGGGATCCTATTGCAAGTGTTTTACATATACTTCATAATTGTTTCCACATCAGTTCTATTTTATTTTGGGCCCATAACCCGCAGGGTATGGGTTGTCCTGCATCAATGATGTTAAATGACTAACATAACTAATAGAACACATGTGAAAAGTTAACAGTACTTTAACGGTAAATAGAAATGCATAAATGATTCAAATCAGCCACACTAGGACAAGTTTAGCATCCATGTAGGTTATATATCAAAATGGAATTCACCAGCAGAAGGCTCTTTTAGTCCTTCACCCCCACTCCCAACCCTTTATTCAAGGTTTAGAATGAATCCGCGGCATAATACCTCAATGCTATAAAGTTTCACTTTTTCCGGACTTTGATACAGCGTTAAATTTATTACTAGAAACATTAGAAAGTAACCAAATTAAAAAGACAATGTAACACTTTTCTAAAGAACCTGGGCAATACAGTTAGTAAATTGTTTACAACAAACTACTATGTTCTTCCAAAAAAAATTTCTTTGGAATTCATTGCATAATACCTCAAAGCTATAAAGTTCAATGTTTTCAGATTTTGATACAACGGTAAATTTATTACTAGAAATATCAGACAGTAACCAAATTAAAAGGATAATGTAATGATTTTAAAAAGAATTGGCATTAATTCATAAAAATAAAAATAAAAAAGAACCTGGGCGTTATAGTTAATAAATTGTTTACAACAAACTATTGTGTTCTTCCTCGAATTTTTTCTTACAACTCAACAAAGCATTTACCCAAGACCCAATTTGGCTCTTTCTTACAAACAAAAAAACTTCCTTAATTATATTTTCCTACCTCTTTTCCTGTTTTGGTTTTAATGAGTTACATGTCCATAATATCGACTCTACAATTACAGGATATGTGCATATAGAAACAAATGAAAGGTAAAAATAACAGGAAATAAATATAACATTCATTGTGACATTTTCCTTCTGAAAAAATAGCATAAACTGCTTACCTTGTATTCTTCAAACTCGTGACCTTCAATTTCCACAATACTTGGAATACAATTGGGAGGTGGACAAAGCAGCCCTTGAGCTTCTTCCCACGTTAGCTTGAGCTCTATTAAGTCCTCGTTTTCAATCCGTAGGCGTTTACTTTTTGAACCAAGGATGCTGCTTTTTCTCTTACTAGGAAGGGAAGTCTTAGACCCAGGTACATCTTTCGCAATGTATCCTGGTTTATCAAGTTTAGACCAGGCACTTGCTGGATCTGCCATATTAACCTGGTTGAAGGAAGAATAACTAGTTTATTCAGCATTAAATTTAAAGGACAAAGAAGAGTTGATAGAAATTCATTGAGCTTTCTATTTCACCTCTCCATTTGTCACACCATTCCCAAACTTAAGTGTTTGGATGTCCTGTCAATAGAAAATAAGTAACATAAACAACAGCAATCTAGTGCTAAGGAACTTCAATTTTTTGTCACATTACATGAACAACAGTACCAATCTAACAAATGATCTCCAATCGCATGGGTGACTACGTAGAGAGATGACAAGACCTTGTACATGTGGGTGTCTGTGGGTGTATGGCTCGGTGTATGGGCCAGATATTTAGATGCCCCTATTTTTTATAATTTGGGAGAACCTTCTAGGGAAAAAAAAAAAAAAGAAAAAAAAATGCCCCTATCAAGCCAATCTCCTGCTGTATAAAACCAAGGGCAATTTTTGGCTTCCCAGTGTCATTATTTAGGAGGGGGCACCCAAATAACTGGCCTCTCTCTCTATCTATCTATTGACAACAATTTGTTAGGCTAGAAGCTGCAGTTTATTTGATGAAACAGCACAACTTAAGTCTAGAAAAAAAGGATCTCAACGTATTACATGTAAGATATAGCAATAAAAATAAATCATGCTTCTTAGCAAAAAGGAAAAAAAAATTTAATCATAACGTTTGCTTCAACTCACCATTGAGATATTAATTTCTTAGAGCAAACCAAAATTTATCTTTATCAAACCATACATGTTTCTTTGACAAGGTTGAAGTTTTGGACCAGATCCACTTTGTTGATTCAAGCCACTAGTTGGAGTGTAATATATCTCATATTTTAGACCAAACCATAAACATCTGAATACATACTTTCTGCAAATGCAGACTACTAAGTACAAAAAATCTTAGTGTTATATATCCCAATCTAAGAAAGTAGAACAAAAGAAGAAAAAGAATAGAGTGCATCATGTGCTTTCAAATGGGTGAAGTTATAAATCCTTTCATTTTGGCAATACATGCATATTCTGGCATTATTTTGTTTCTAAATGTTCCAATACACAGCCTAATTCAGTTGAGCTATAAACCACAACTTGATAACAATTACATCATATAATACTGAGCATCTATAAATGTAATGGAGAATGCTGCAAAGAAGGATCTGCATGAACCATCAGTGGTGCTCATTATATATATATATTAGAGTTTCGTCAATTTATTATGCTACACCTGGTCAGGTGGTGGAACATTTGCTGCCTTTCTGAATCCCATGACCAGCTTTCCTTCTGGATGTATCCGACTGAATGTTACTGAAGAAAAAAAAAAGTCAACTCTTCATCTCAATATATGAAAATTCACAATATGCTCACACAACACAGGGCTACGAACGAAAAAAAAAAAAAAGTAATGCATGAAACATGTAAATTGAGGATGACAAAAAATATATGAAGCTCAACTGCTCCAAAACCATGTCCACAAAGTAATCCAAAGACAAATAGAACCAATATGAAAGTTGAGGTGTCTGAACATGCAACAAATGACATGGAAGGTACTGCTACTACCCATGACTATGAAAAATGCTATACCTACAAATGAACTGTAGCATGGCAAAAGATATGCTAATCAACGTTTTCATGGTGAAGGCATGAGAGAGGTGTTGGACCCCAGGATGCATGAGGCATAAGACTAAAGGTCCCTCATTTTTCAAAAGCAAAAGTAATAAAAAATGAGAAGAAATTGTAGAATTTCAGAAAACTAATTATATATAGGGAAAAAAGCATGCAAATAATATAAACATAACAGAAAAAATAAAAGTTAAAAGACTCAAGAAAATGCCTCAACTAAGATTAAACTTTTATTTTCATTCACAAATTTGAAAAGCAAATGATGTTCAGAGTTTTTTTTTTTAATGAATGACATTCAGAGATTTCGAACTTCTGTTCATGTCAAATGATGATAGAAATCACAGCAACAGTTCCAATCATTATGTTGCAGGCCAAGGGTTCCAATACCATTAGAGAGAATCATGATGTGAAATATAACCTTAAAAGTATTTTTTAAATGAATATATTAAAAAAAACAAATGAAGTGTTAGTTTAAGAAACTATATGGAAAATGAACAGAGATGACATCTTTGAGCCTTAATCTTTTCAACAGAACCCTATTTTTCAATAATGCATAAGGTAAAAACTTTAATGTAAGGTGTGTGCCTCATAATCGGAAGCCTGAGCCTCTAACCCTGCTCTTCTGGCCTCAAGGTGAGCCTCAAAACATGAGCCTCACACTACATAGCTGCTAGTATACCAGTTCCCAGATAGATAAATTCGTCAACCAACCAAAAATAAAGATATAAAAAAACAAGTCCCTAAGCAGTGGTCCCCAGTTCCCACCAAAGTTGGTAGTTACCTGTGTCGCCTGCTTGCAATTGCATTGACTGAATACAAGGTGTAACCCCTTCTAAGACATACATCCTGCTGTTATTATTTGGCCAAAAACGGAATTGGAATACCCATTCCTTGCCTCTTGCATCCTGGACTTTTAAAGGCAATCCTTCTGGCTGGGAAATTAGAGGAAAGTATGCCTGTTCCATAGAGAACATATATTAATACAGAAATCATTCCATCTGGATTCTAAAGAAATATATGGCACGTAATATATTCATGTAAATTAATGTAGATCTTGTAATATGTAGAAGCAACAAAGATGAAGAATGCTTGAGAAAAACCTTCTTGCAAGCATAACTAATCAACTACCAAAACAGCTGAGTTTCTTTCAGGATCAAAACTGTAACAAATATCACCAAAAAACCAACCTGATTCTTTGGCCCATACGATATTCCATAAATTTCACTAGGAAAAATGAAAAATTTAGATGATAAAAAAGGAAGCCAAAGGAATTTTTAAACACTAAAAAGATGCTAAAAATGCAACTGCAGCAAGGGTGCATTAAAACATCCAATAATTTACAGCTCAAACAAATGTATAAGCTTCTAAATGAACTAAAAAACCATTAATAGAATAGAACACAAGAACACAGAATAATTGAGTCAATTCATCAAGATAACTTTTGAGCTTCAGGAAATCCAATTATATATTTCCAACAGTACTCAGAGAATTTATTGAGATGAAACCATTCACACATGTCAAATGCTGACCTCAACACTAATTGTAGCATGTGTATCAAGCAACTGAAAGTTCATACGTTCTTACTCTTAAATGTAAACTTTATGAAAGTAAATAGAACAAATTAAAAAGTCAAACTTTGAAAAAGTAAGAGCTCACCTCTGCACATTTTTTTGGGAGCACTAAGCGCCCTATCCGCCCTGCATCACTAGCACTTAACATCTTCTCAAACAAAGGTGTAATGACAGAATTTGAGCTTTAATATGGTCAAGGCTTATGACAAGCTGAATCCACAATGATAAATAATAATTATTATTATTATAAAAAAGAAAGAAAAGAAAAGAAAAAGGTAGAATGGGATATCACGTCAAAGTATTATTAAGCAGTCTAAGCTTATCTTACAAAATTAACATAAATAAACCAGGTAAAATAGAGTAACTGAATTCAGAATCATAAGTTATTTTTATATTTATGAATATTAATATATCTAACAAAGTTCATCTGTAAATTCTAAGATATGAAGAAAACCAAACAGAAAAGTAGTGGATACTCTCCTGAGATCTGTTGTAATTCTTGATCAGTTATCCTTGGCCAGTACCGTGGAAGTAACTGATTTCGTCCTCGGGCATCCACTTGAGGTCTTCCATTGCGTATTTGAGTTTCACCAGGTGACTCCACTCCATTATGTGGATTAGCATACAATTGCTTTGTCAATGGAGATGGAGGGGTTTTTGGTTGTGATTGAGTTTCAGAAACCCTGATCAGACCATTTGTGTCATTAGGTGACGTATAAGGTACACCAAGACCAAAATGTGAATTTGATGGATCATCATCTGGAGTGGACTGTGAAATATTTACACTTGTAAGTGCCTCATAGTTCATTCCTGCAGCAGGAGTGTTCAAACAAGGTTCAGCAATTGCTCCTTTTCTTGTATCTACTGGATCATTTTCTCCTGTAAGGCAGCATAAATATTGCAAACGATTTAGATTCTGTTCTTCCTATGGAATGTATTTAATGCAGAGGCAGTGTCAATACCAGCATTCCTGTTGACAAGTCTAACAGGTGGAGCAAACTTTAGACTGCTAGATGTTACTCTTTCAGATGGATCTTCAATGTTCTTCTTTTCCAGGACAGAGGCAGACGGACGCTCACTTGAAATCATTTTTTCAGTGCCATTTGATCTTTCAATCTGATAAGGATTCCTCAGACACAATTCAGACTGAGTAGTTGCAGTACTCCATAAGTTGGTTGCAGGACGCCACTGTCCAGTAACTGCATCCGGTCCAGAAATTGGATTCCAGTTTTTAAAAGATAGGTCTTTAGGTCTCTCAGGTAGAGATAGAGGCAGAAACAAAGATGATGGACAAATTGAGTTTGGTGCCTGAGAACAGCACACATACAGGTTATTTGTTTATTTTTATTTTTATTTTTATTTTTATTTTTTTATGAATAGACACATACAGGTTATTGAACATAAGATCATAAACAAATCCTTCATGAAGCCGAAAGAAACAAATTCTAGGATCTAATTGACACAACATGAAATAACTTTCTTTTAGATGAGATACTCATACTGGTATCCATGTCCTGAATTTCTGAAAAATGAATAGTTCTATCCAATTTCTTGTACCACTGCTCGCAAATCCTTGTCATATGAATGATTTAATAGAACAAGATCAGAGGGAATCCATGCCAAATCCGTCAAAATCTCCAATTAAAGATGCATTGCCTAGGTTCTGTTGCATACAATTTCCAGTTTGTTGTTGCAATGAGTAAGTTCTAAAGCTTACAAATATTTTTAAATACTCACATCAAAATAAAAAAGCAACTAATCATTCAAAGGATACCAACAGGAATACATAGTGATAGGGTACTTTTCCTAAAAGATTACTGTAATTTGCCCAATGGGATTTACTACAGTTGGAAGAACTATAGGGTTGACAGTCTACAAGAAGTTTGGAACTTTGCACCAATGAAAGAACATGTTGGGAACAAGTATAACATATCCAAACAGTGATGCAGAAGACTGCCCACATAGCTACAAAAAAAATTGATATTTTATTCTCATCTCTGTACCAGTTTTATCTAATCATTCAATCAGGGGGAGGGGGGGGCCGACGGCTACGTAACTGGGGACAGTTTTTGGCACTCTTACTGCTAGAGCCCTGTAAATCCTCAGTTCCACCACCCAATGCTCACTGTTAACAGATAGCACGAACAAACTGCAGAGCTAACTATATTGTTAAGGAAGAAGCTTTGGTGACATCAAGTTTCAGATATGTATATTGAAAATAGAAAGCAAAGCCTATACAACACTAACGATCCTTCTGCATGAAAATATCATTAAGAAAAAGTACAAGACCATGCATACTAAAACCAAAATAACCCTAAAGCTGGCTTCATTTCACTTCTCCGAGAAATTTAAATAAAACAAGGGGCATGAAACATTAGGAGATCTGATGAGGATATTAATTCTTACCACATTGAAATTTTTACTAGCACATGCCATGCACTCAACTCCACCAGCATCCAATAGTACAAATGCATGGACTGAAACAATACATCCACAGTGCACCCACTGCACGGGGAGATTTCCCATTAGAAAAAAAATTCAGAGCACTAAATCCAAAAAACCCAAAAAAAAAAAAAAAACCGAACGCAAGTTGGGAGATTTAAGTAATCAAATTAATGTATACTCTCCAACAGAAAGCTTATGCGTCTACCTACTGTCTGACACAAAATATGCAAACCAACAAGTTTCAGCTCACCTTCCCACAAGACTCACAACTCCTCCAACCAGCAGCATCTGAGTGAAAAGTTTCACAGAATCTACCCCCCTCGTATGCAGAACTAGAGTCACATAAGACTAGCATCACATTTTAAAGAAACTAAAGATAGGAATCAGAATATACCCAATCAGTCTTTATCTTTTCTTTCTTGACATAATCAAATAAGAAACACAAGTGAACATGGAGATAGATTAGGTTTTCTTTGGTAATGGATGCAATTTTATGTTGTTCTAATACTTTGAAATGGGTTTTGCATCTATGTTGGATGCATCAACTTCCAATCTAAATTCTATAAAAACACCTTCTTCTTTTTTATATATCTAGATTATAGATGTAAATCTATTCTAGATTAAAGCAAAACTAATAAATTTTCTTTTAAAACCACAAAAATAAACCTCATTCTAAAAGAGATGCTTTTGAGAGTGTAAAATTGCATTATCCACAAGGTTAGGTGGGAATTTTGTTGCACAAGATCCTCTCTTGGGGATGCAAGATAAATATAAGAATAACATTGAAATGATTTGAAGCAACAAATAATATTGCCCTAAGCATTACCAAACACCTCATAAAGAAGCTTTCATGATTCAGGTCAAATTGTATAAAGATATGCTAAATAATCAGTTCATGTATCTTATTTTAGGTAAAACCTAAGTCACAAATGAAGAAAACAACTAGTATGAAAATTATTAAACAAGAAAATAATTGGAGAAATCCAAGATACGTAATGCCAAAATTGCCTCTAACCCTATGGATCTCTTGATGAGATTTGAAAAGTTTAGCTAAACCTAAATAGCTAGCAAAATAACCAGAAAATTAATTATTGAAACTCATGAAAACACCTTAAAATATAATTTCAACTTCTTTAAGTTCCAAGCAACCTGATCCAAAAGGTAAATAACCACAATTGGTTAAAACAAATCCAGAGGTGCTAATCATAATCCCAAAAGGACATAGTAAGCAAATAGAGTAACCAAAGATGATCCATGAGGTTTGAAACATCAATCTCTCTCTCTCAAAAAAGATGTAGCAAAAAAGAACTACTTTCAAAATAAATAATAGAAAAGTAAAGGAAAGAAAAAATATTCTTTTACTGAACTCAATTCATAGAAATTATTTAAAAGTAGCAAAAGAGAAGTGATTTAAGTGAGGATTACCCATTGGCAACATTTAGTAAATTCCACCTAGACAAATTTGTTGCTTCCGATAGAGCTTTCTTCCACTTATCAACCTTCTCCATCTCCTCTTTGAAATGCTCCTCATTTGCTGCAAATGCCTCTACAAAATTTCCACTCTGTTTCCAAACATCCAATTGATCCACTTTGTAAAGATAGGCAGAACCATTTGGCCAATCTCTTTCTTGCATTGTAGATCTTCACAAGTTCACCAAGGCACCATCTTGAAGAGGCATAGTTCCTTCAAAAGACACATTAAAAACCAATGGAAACTAACCTACCAATCACCAAAAATTACAACAGAAGTTCTTCTTTAAAAAATCCTCTTCTTCACATCAGAAAAATTCAAGAGAAACTAAAAAAAAAAAGCACAAATATGTGATTGAAACATAAATACACATTGATCGCAAAGCTCCGAAAACTCCCTAGTTCAAACCCACCATCATTTCCTTAACTGTTTCGATTTTGCATCCTTACAGTCCAGATTGAAACAACTCTTTGCATAAGAAGAAGACATCTAAGTTCCCAAAATCTATTTCAATACAAAATAACAACACCCTAGAAAGAAGGAAAGACTGAAATGGTGGTTCTCTTATTAGTAATCAAGAAAGGGTTCAATAACTAGAGAGAGAAAGGGGGTCGGTGAGTTATATACCAAATCTTGGATCAAATGGCCCATAAATCTCAAATGTAATTGAGTGATTGCCATTCTTGATTTACTTTGTTGTAACTATGGAAAGAGAGAGAAAACACAAAGATAAAAAGAAAGTTTTAGCATCAATTTAGTAGTTGATAAGAAAAACATTATTTATAAATATATAAAATGATTTGTAATGTTTTTTTTTTTTTGTTGAAAAAATATGAATATATAAAATGATTTGTAATGTTTTTTCTGTCAACTTAGAAGTTGATGCGAAAAACATCCTTTATAAATTTATAAAAAGATTTATAATGTTTTTACGTCAACTTAGATGTTGATGTGAAAACATCATCCTGTTTCATATTAGGTTTTGTGTACCTACTTATGAGCCATGGATCTCATCCAATCATAGCACTTTTTAGGTGTGATTTAGTGCAAGTGCACCGTTTGTAGCCCCTTGAGATCGAAGGAAGGCATGCGGCAAATGTTTTTTTTTTTTTTCTTGTTAGTTTAAAGTTTCTTTAGACACTTAATTTATATTAGACCTTCATTTTGAGCTATATTAAGTTTGAAGTTATGTACTTAAGATTTACAATTTCATGTATTTTTTGTAAGGTAAGGATAGAATACTAGTTTTATAGATGGTATATGCTTATGGTTTATTTTTGCAGTACATTTATGATTATGATGTTAATGATAGATTTTTCTTACTTCATTGTGTATGTTATGTTAAATCTACGGTTAAGGTAAGAGGTTAAAATTTATAGCGAATTGTGTATGGATCCAGTTTAATAGCAGCCTATATTCATGCCTTAATTGTTAGGATTGTTTTAGCATCTTCATAGAAGAAACGAGATGTAATAAAATCAACAAACAGAACAAAGAAAAAAATCACACACAATACAAGATTTACGTGGAAAACCCCATTTTGAGGAAAAACCATGGAGCTGTAGAGAAAACTTTCACTATTAGGAAGAAAACTCATCTAAAAACGATTTACAATTTTTAGAACCTCTCTCTCTCCGTACATAACCCTAGAACAAAAAATATAAATACCCCCAAAACCCTAATACATATGCAGATACAGTTCGGATCCAATTCACTTCATAAAAATGGGTTTAAACCTTAATACATTCATTTATGGTTCATACAAAAACATTCGCATTGCTCACCTTCACCTGAAAATTTTCATACTCGAGTTTTTCTTTAGGTTGTGTCTGAGTTAGATTTCAGGTTGAATTCCTGATGTTAACCCAACAAATCAAACTTCACACATTATGTAAATAAGGTTATGAAATTTGGAATTGTTATACTTTGTCTATGTTGTTAAAGGACCATGTTATCATATCTTAAATTGTAAATTTTCTATTAAAATTTACATCTCTAATCATATGCCAGTCAAGAAAAAACATTTAATTTTGGTGGCATGACTTATCCATAGATTATGGTTTTTTTAATATTGGGGTATTTGAGAAAATGAGAATGAAAGAGGGAAAGTTGGGAAAAAGGTCTTTGGGTGTTTTTTAAAAACTTATTAGTTCAAAAAAATTAGGTGGTCCACACAAAACCTATTGGTTAAATATAGTTTTTGGTGTAGTTGAGGATATGCAAATTGGATAAATGTTTGGTTTAGGTCTAATTAGTTTGACACTCTGATTTGGTCCAATTTTCAAAACTACGGTTTTTACACTTCATAATGTGAAAACTTGCACAGAGCTATACTAGTGTCTCCTTTTAAGTTATTTATTAACCATGTTTACAACATCTACTTTTATGATCTTAGCTCCTAGAACTATTCTTGGTTGCATACTCAAGAGTGTTATTTGACTTTTTTAAAAATTAAAGTGAAAATAATTATGCCACTCTACTCATGTTAGGATCATGGTACCCTTTTCGTCTCTAATAATCACATCTAAACTTGATAAACAATTCTTTATAGAGCATCCTCCATCAAAATTTATCTTTATCCATCTCTCTTTTGGAGAGTCCATGAATTACTCTCATGATTGGATCGAAGCTTGATATTCTACATCCTTTAATGAATTCTTAGCCACATTAATACGCTACCTCAAGCTGAAAGTCATACTTCTCATTTTCAAAGAGAACATGGTTTTTATATTTCCAAATAAACAACACAAAATAGCTATTTCTTACACAAGCATATTAATTTCCTTCTTGGTCCTTTGATTCAAATCAAGCCAACTATTCAATCTTTCCAAAAAATGAGTTAGTATTAATTGACCTAGTTCTAATTTTTAAAGAAGAAGAAAACCTATTTACTATTTTAGGACAGTAATAAGATAGTGCATGGTAGATTCCGGTTCTTTCAAACATATTGGGCATCTAAGGTTAAAACATTAAGTTGTTTTTATTTTTGATATTCTGTCTAGCTAGGAGTGCCTTATAGGTTCCCCCCCTCCCTCAAAAAAAAAAAAAAAAATGATTGATTTTGTAGGCAAATTTAGACCCCATATTCTATTCTAACAAAATGGAGAGGGGGTCCATCCCTGAAGGAATTGGCGAGGCTTTGATATCGCAAAGAGATGTGCTAATTTAGCTGATAATGATTCGAATGTATCATACTATCAAACCAATGTATTATTGTCCTGATTAGGGAACAGTGGGATTTCTCTTATATCATAAAATTCTCTGGTGGACACAAAACTTAGGAGTCAGTTTTGGTTCCTATAGTTGCTTGGTTAAAGAGAAGACATTTTAAAATTGGGAATAAAGGGAATATACAGATCATTTCATTCATTAACCACGTTTTTATTGCTTACTTTCCATCTAATACCTTGAATAAAGTGATCTCAACTTTTTAAGATACTCTTCTATGCCCACTAAGTACTGGTTTCTCTTTTCTTACTTGTATAAAATCTTGTTTGGGAAATAAATTGATTAAAGAAATCTTACCCATAATGGTTCAAGGTTAGAAATGATTCTTTTTGTTTGTTTAACAAGAAGGGTTTGATAAAGGCATAAAAGTCTCTAAAACCCATGCCTTGCTATGTTCATTGTACTACAATGATCACATAAATTATTTAAATTTATAAACACCAAGCTAGCATGCAGAGCAATTTCAATTTCTGGAGTACATATATAGGAAGGCAGACTCTTGAGAATAGACAAAGGCATATTTAACGTGTAATGATGAGTATTAGGAAAGATAATTTTCTTATACTAGGAAAGATAATTTTTCGAATCTTATTATGTAGATTTATGTAGATACATTGGAATATTTAGTTAATTTGTAACCATATATTATTGTACACAATCACTCCCTTGAATCAGGGAGATTTCATTGTAACAC
>JAOXJP010144934.1:0-13259 GCA_025762735.1 Platanus orientalis | reverse complement strand
CATAGTTTTCCATGATTTCTCTATGTGGGGTAGAGTGAAAGGATGCCCCTGAATCCAAGACCCATGAATCAATGAGATTATCAACGCTCAAAATCAGAGCATCAAGAACCTCCTCTGTTGTGACATTCACTGAATCCTATTCATCCTTGTTCTTCCTCCTTGGTGCCCAACAATCTTTCTTCAGATGACTCTTCTTTCCACAGTTCCAGCAACTGTCAAAAGGTATTCTAGATCTCGACTTACTCCTTCTCTTAGAATTTAATCTACCACGGTTTGCACTTCTTTCAGATGTTCTTCCCCTGTTTTCTATATTCAAAACATAACTTGATGTTTTCCTTAATTCCTTTCTGTGAATTTCTTTACTTAAAATCAAGTCCCGAACATCATTGTATTTAAATTTAAAGTTTCCAGAATAACTACTCACTATAGTTACAGTACCGTTCCCTCTTTCTGGCAAGGAGGATAAAAAAATTAAAGCTCTGACCTCATCTTCGAATTCAATCCCTACAGAATTCAGCTAGGATGTAACTAGATTAAACTTGTTTAGATGATCAGTCACAATCGTGCCTTATGACATCTTTAGGTTGAATAATCGCCGCATCAACTACACCTTGTTAACAATAAAAGGCTTTTTATACATATTCAAAAGAGTTGTCATCATACCTGCTATGGTTGTCTCCTTTGCTATGTTAAAGGCAACGTTACGAGCCAATGTCAATCGAATTACCCCTAGCACCTGTCTGTCAAGAAGAACCTATTCATTTTCTTTCATACTATCTATTTTTTTTCTTAAAAGCGGTTTATACAAGTTCTTCTGATACAAATAATCTTCAATCTACATCTTCCAAAACCCAAAGTCTGAACCATCGAACTTATTGATCTTGACCTTCCCTTCATCTACAGCCATTGCTCCCACTCGAACCTGATTACTCTGATACCAGTTGTTAGGGATTTACCCTAATCCCAAGATCATGAGAAAACAAAATAAAGACCAAGAACAAATAACAAAACACATAAAACACCAGATTTACATGGTTCACCCAACTTGAGCTACATCCACGGAGTCGCTGCAAATTTTCACTATGATCAAAGAACAGAAAGTACAAGACGATTTAGTTGTTACGGCCTCCCTCAACATTATACATATAATTAGGGCTACATCATACAGTTGCCGATTGGGGAAAAGTGTACGGTACTATCAGGCTCCACACTTCCATCACAAACTTGGTCCAAAAGGTTCCTAAACCATTCTAAGGTCTTTTTAAGGCATGTGAAATGATAATTTTAACCCTATACATGTAAAATTATATTTTTACCCTTTTAAGACATTACAAGGTATTACAGTTATGCCTCGAAGCTTGTTGGATTTGGTGAGGTAATGGTGCTGTGATTCTAGGGACCCTTGTAGTAAATTGTTTTAGTTGGGAATGCTTCATGGTATCTATTGGGGTCATTGGAAAGAGAGGAATAGAAGAATTTCAAAGGTAAGAAGAAATCTCCCCTTGAATTAGCAGATTCTATCCTTCTTGAAGTGGCCTGTTGGGGCATTGCATTATTGGATCTTGGTGATATATCTATCAATGATGTGATTAGGGATTGACATTCTTGATTATTTTCACTTCGTTTATCATGTAATCCTTAGAGTTTAATTATCATGTAATCCTAAGAATGCTGTTCCATGCTTCTTATTCTTCTCCTTTCCTCTTGTCTTGTAATATGCATTCTTTTTTCCTTTTCAAAAAAGTATGTTATTTATTATGAAAAAAAAAAAAAAAAAAAAAACATATACCAGTTGTTTTCAAGTGCCAAGGACCATTGTTCATGCAATATTTCAGGTATCCTCTCGTTAAAAAGGCTTGGTTTGGTCCCCTTTTGCTCCAAGGACTGAGCATGTAGGCCGAAATAACTTTGAAGACTACTTGTCAATGGAATTGATTTTTTGAGAGGGGATAAGGAATATTGAATTTAGCTAGTTTGTCCATGGGCTTTGAAGTGTTTACAGATTTGGGAGTCACGAAACGAATTGGTCTTTCAAGGAATTCAACTATTAGAATAGCTTCAAATTCTTCTCCAAGTTTTCTGAACAATAACAGCCAAGAAATTTTTTAAGTTTGAACACGAATGAGAATGTCTCTTCCCCTCAGATGACTTCATGGATACTTCCTCCTGAGGGAACAAAATCAATTGTGAAGAAGCAATGAATAGATCAAAATAATGTTCTGGTAGGAGACTGGTTATCAGAGATTTTCCGGGTTCTTCATGTAATCAATCCCCTTCAAGCAGAAGCTGATCGAGCTGGTGGCTAAAAGCCAACACTAACAGAAAATGTCATCTAGGAAAGCAATGCACTTATAGTGGTATATCTACTTTAAGGTCATTAAGGTTTCTTGGGAGATTAATGTTCTTATCGAGGAAATCAAAGTTCTTTTCCAGAGTTTTGAAAGCTTCTCTTTTTCTCATGTTGGTAGGAAAGTAACAAAGCTACTCATCTGTTAGCGCAGATAAGTATTTTAGAGGTGTTAACTAGTGGCAAAGTCTCCAATTCCTTGTTAATTGTTTAAACTCTGATGCAGTAAGGTAACCTGGTCCCCAAGGGCCCATATATATGTAGTTTCGTTTTCTGTCGGGCTACGAAAAAGAGTGGTGTCACGATTTATTGGAAAACTAAAAATCTCCCATGAGGAAAGAACATAAAACTAGCTTGTCCAATAAATCCTTTGCTTGATTGCAAGTAAAGTTACACAATAATTGAATTTTGGCGTAGACAATCTGATGTGTTGTATTCTTCAATGGTGGGGTCTCGATCTTCTCCCTTTATATAAAGTATGTCTCCTAACACAATATTGACCATTGTACATATCCTGCAACCAAACCCTACTTGCTCAATGTCAAGTTTATTACTATCTAGTGTTCAAAATAAAACATATTAAGTGAAATTCATTTTCTGACATGGCTATGGATTATGATATATATTAGACAACAATGTCTAAAGTGACCCACTAAGTATTAGTCACTCGCCAATACCGAATTGGGTGGATGGCTGCGGTATTGTCTCTCATGAGAGAGGTCGACGGGTTAAATCCCCAAGCAGTATTCAGCAATTATTTGTAATGTTTAGTTATGTTAAGAAAAGGCATAAAAAACAACATGCAATCACACACTCAAGGCAGCGATGTACGTGGTCTAGTAAGTTTGCCCATGTCTATGGACTCGTACTAATTCAACCATGTTTAAAAGAAAATATGAGCAATTACTCTAATAAAAGTTGCCATTTTCCATTCCTTTATCTCTTTTTTTGCTAAGACATTTTTTTCTCTTAAATAAAATAATTAACCTTCTCTCCTTAAACCTTAAGGTTGTAAAAGAAGAATGAGTTAATACAGTTAATAATTTTCGACATTCCCCTAGGAAGACATTCTTGGGCAAAAAATGCTTGGGAACTAAGTGTGAGAACCAGGAGAATAATTGCATTCATGGGGATTTGAACCCTCAAATTAAAATCTTTTTTGATGCCATCTTAGATAAAGCAATTAATTGTCTCTCCTAAAACCCTAAAGTTATAAGAGAGGTTAGAGCTAATATGCTTAATAAATTTCAACACTTCATTCTCATCCATGTTAAAATATAATAAATATATTAACTCTAACATCTCCTACAGCCTTAGGGTTTTAGGAGAGACAGTTAATTTCTTTATTTAAGATGTTAGTAAAATAGGTTTTTAGTCGCGAGTTCAAATCTCTTCGTGGATGCAGTTATTCTCTTGGGTTCGTTGTACACAAGTGTGCATATGTTTTATGGACTTGTACCTAGTTTCCCCTTATTCATTGTTAGGAGTATCCCTCCTAAGAGGGAGTGTTGAAATATAATAAATATATTAACTCTAACCTCTCTTACAAGGTTGTAAGAGAAACGGTTAATTGCTTTGTTTAAGATTCCATAAACTCTTACTTGAAACTAAAGTTATAACTGTTTTACACAAGCAATTATTGAAGTAAAATCTCAATCCAACATCAAATGCGCGTGAATGTCTAAGCTTCACAAAAAGTACTCAATCAACAGTATTCTTATTAGTTGCTAACCAGGTTCCATCCTCCACAAGCTCACAAGCTCACCCTCCAAGTGGATAAGAGGAAGGTTTATTAGAAGGGTAGGTTCCACGCCATTTAATAAACTACTAAGGGTAATAAATGCCTGGTGCAAATCGCCTGTATCTTCATGTGCGGGGGCCAGGCGGGTCACCTTCTTTGTTGGCACTGGTAGAGGGGACATGGTGGTTCAGCAATCAGATGGGTTTGTTTATGAAAAGCACATGCTCCTGTGGCTGTGGCCTCATTTTCCTTTTTAAAAAGCGCTGGTATGGGTCCCAAATGAGACCAGCTCCTTGAACAAGGCTTGGTTGGAGATGATTGGCTCTCCCAGCCGTACTCTTGTGATGACTTTTTTTTTTAGGCTTTTGGGTTTCCGGATAAGTCATAAGTTGGATGATGGCCATTCAAATGCAAGGGCAAATCCTCTGAAATAATTTAAAATACGGTAACGTGAAACTGTTTTAAATTTCAACCTTGGATGGAAATTTTAATACACGTGTTAGCTGTAGACTTTAAAGTAGGCCCTTCTTGGTGACGTGTTGTTCTTTGATGGTAGTTTCCGTTTACAAATACATTAATTTATATCAGAGGATTTGCTGTGTACAGTGAGGAGAGAGACGAGGCCAGTGTTGTTGGAAGGTGGAAAGATAGATGGGCTTTTAACCTATTAATTATGTTTTGCCAATCAAACTGATTAACTGTAAAACAGGCAATGATTAGTTAAAGAAGGGGATCAGAATCCGGGTCTGGACCCACATACGGAATTTAGTCTTACATCCATACCCTATCATGATAAAATAAATCCAACCCATATCTGATGAGTTGGATTCTTTTAGTGGCTCATAGGACTGTCAATGAATCGAGCTAGTTCAGTTTGTCATGAGTTGAAACTGTGGATCCGGCTCTGGATCACAAACGAAACTTGGTCTTCTATCTAAACAATATTATGATAGAATAAATCTAACCCATATTTGATGAGTTGGATTCATTTAGCCCGTGTTTGGAAGCCACCTGTAATGTAATCATTTCTTTTCAATTTTCCAAGGCTTTGGTAGCCACAAGGTGATGGTTCACAATGAACTCATTCAGATTTATACTTGATAACATATATTATTTCATTTTACAAAAAACACCTGAGATGACTTCATTTCAAGTTTTAGCTAACAAATTAGTATAAATGTAAATGAGTTCTTTTTGAACCATCACCTTTTGGCTATAAATGCGTTGGACGTTTGAAATGAAATGATCACATTAGGCCTTTAGTTCATCATAAAAAAAAACAAAAAAAGGCCCTTAGTGACTGAAAAGACTGTCAATAAATTGTGCTAATTCAGGGCTCATCATGGGTTAAGCCTAAGTCACAGAGCTGGGCCCGAGCCTTCAATTGAGCCTTTTAAGCTAAATGAGTCTGTCCCAATCCAAAGGGTCTTCCAGTTTAATGAGCTGAACCAAGTTTTAGTGGAGCATGCCTCAATCTTAATGAGCCAAGCCTGAGCTTGGCACTTCAGGATGTAACAAGCCTGAGCTTGAGCCTAATCATGGTGTGATAAGTTTGAGCTGAGCTAGGCAGATGTAAACTTGTTGGCACCCCAATAGCTGAACTAGGTAGGACCAGGAAGGGTTACAATTTGACTGGTTTATAGCCAAGCTGGCCGACCCATGTATCTTGCCAAGATCAATACATCAGTTCAAAAGAATTGACCCATTCTGACCCATCATTATCTAGGCCAGCATCTAATCAGGCCATATAAAATGTTCTTTTCGATTGTAAGCAAGACGATAATACTTGAAATAACTTTGATTAGACTAAACGCCTACCCATTGTCTCCTGCCGAAAGGAAACCCCATGTTCTACCAAACCCCATTTGGCCCAATTGTCCCATCATAATCCAATATACGTATGTTTCTTTTTTTGTTGAAGATTCAAAATCCATACATGGAGTTTTCCCTCGAATTGAAAATCATTGCAATTGCTATTGAGCTACCAACCATCAGATTGGTATCCCCATAACACCATACCCCACCTATTTCCCATGGATTCCGATCTAATGGTAAATTTGTAAATTTCGATAACTTTAGTTGTTTGGGTTGGCTAACACAAACTTGGAAATGTTGGAATATCTTGAATTTAACTCATTTTTATTTATCTTAATCCCAAACTAAAATTTTGTTTTGTGATTGGATTAAGGGGGACAATTTGCAATGCCCTTGGCTAGTAAAACCTATTATTATGGACTATAAATCTTTGTTTAATTCCTTTTGTAACTTCTCTATTGTACATGTAACAAGATCAATTAACAAAGTAGCTCATATGATCATTACGTTTGGAGTATCCCATTCCAACTCGACTTGGCTTGAACAACCTCCTAAATTGATGGAAAAGGAAAAAAGCCAATGATGTGTCGGCATCTTTGAATGCCTCTCCTGATTTACAAGTTTAATGAATTATCTATTAGTTACAACAATTCCCAAATCAAAACGAGATCACTTGGAATGATTTCGAACGAAGACTGTAAGGCAACAAAAAGAAACCAGCATTACCGGATAGCAAAATAGGTCATTAGGCAAAAGAGAGCACGGATCTATATCCATGTGAGTTTTACACCATTCAAAATGGCACTGACATTATATGAAGGAATTTGTAGAAAACACAATGGATCACAAGGATAGCCCAGAAAGACAAGCAAACAAAGAAAACCCTTACTAATATATGCGCGATCATGTCTAACCTAATGAAGAAAAGGATTATATACATTAAATATTCTTGAATCCACCTAAACTAGCAAACATTTGCCCCTTTTACCCAAAAGGAAGAAATGTAGCGTCTGTTGTGTTTATGATGAATTGATGACACATATTGTGTTTGGGGTTCTAAAAAGTGTTCAGGTGTAAAAAATGAGAGACTAAATTGAAAAACACGTCATGCATCAATCTGGCACGCCTACATAGGCCTGTGTCAACACAGACAATCATTCTCTTTGCCAAAATATGAGTTTTTCTATCAACATAATCATTTGAACCCACTTGTATTCATTTTTAGAGTTTTTTCTCTCTAAATTAACTGGTGATTTTGGTGCATGGCTAGGTCTGGTATAGATCTTGCCTAACCCAAACCTATCCAACCCTAAATGAGTGGGTTTGGGTTGGTTAAGAGAGGAAGGGAAAAAGCCAATAAGAATAAGAAAATAGGAGAAAGGAAGAGAAAGAAAATCTACAGACATTTAAGACCTTTAAATCCAGTGCAGCCATACCAAAATCGATGGTGCAGGTTGTTGGGAAGTGTCTTGATTTGACACGGCTTGTGAGCCGTGCGCAAACCAGTCAAGGAAACCATCTTGTTATAAGTGTTTTGGTATTTAAAGTTTCTTAAAATCCTTAATGATTTGGAGATTTCTTGGGTAAATTGATTCTTATAAAATGATGGTTGATGGGTTTTGTGAGCCATGGAAGAATTATGGTAGGTTGGGTTCCTTTAGGACTTTATGAGAAACAAGAATGTATTTTCTGTGAAGAGTTTATAGAGCTTTACCTTTGGTTTTGGAATTCACCATTGTGCATTTTGTAATATCTTTATTCTCTGTTGAAATAGAAATTATTGGTCATCTTTGCTTGTGGATATAGGCAAGTTTGCAGAACCACTCTTTGTTCGTCGTCTTAGTAAAATTTCTTGAACATTTTTGCTCATGGATGTAGACAGGTTTGCAGAATCGCGTGAAATATTGTCTTGTGTGATTATTCTTTCTTGTTTATTGTTTTTTCACATTACGCGCATTGCATACTTGAATCCTATCCTTATTTGTTCTGTTGTGTTGTTTTGTCACAACACAAGTCTCCCATTTAACCAACCCCATTCCTATCCTTACTTCATGCTCCCAACTTTAAACTAGTGAATTAAAGAAAAAAGTGAAAACAAAAGGCTTCTCTACTTTCTCATCATCGCCATATCTTTAATCCTGCATTTCATCCATGGAGTTAGAAAATTGGATATTAACAGACTAGATATTGATTTATTGGTTAGACCCACAATTATTAAACCCGGATCAGACCGGTTGATTGGCCGGTAAACCAGTGACCCAACACCTCAACCGGTCCGGGTTACCAATTGGATAGTTTTTGCATTTAACCCATTTAACTCATTCAAACCCCGCAGGTATTTTGTTGAACCGTCCAACTTAACCAGTCGGACCACCTTTTGAAACTCGGGTTTCTAAATTATTAAAGGGCAAAAAATAGGTCAATTAAGATTTGAACCAAGGTAACAAGATTTAAATCTTAAATGTCTTAACCACTAGACCATTGCATCATCTTTTGTTTTGTTTTTATCACCAAAACATAATAATTTAAACAAAACTTTCATTTTTATCATTTATTTAGGTTATATTTTGAAGAATATGTGATATAAAATTGTAATATAATTTTCCAACTTATTATATTATATATTTAATTTTTATGAAAAAAAATTAAGGTTTTAATTGACTCTACAGTTTGACCAGTGACCCACTAGTTAAACCAGTGACCCGGTGACCCAGCATCTTGGCGGGTTAATGTCCAGTCCAGGTTTAATAACTATGGTTAGACCTTTAGTGCCTAGGTTTAGATATTAATTAAATAAAAGATTTATCTAATCTTATATCTGCAAATTTGAGGACTCAAATCTACATTAACAAGCAATTATTTATCTAGTCATATATCCACAACATTGAAGACTCAGATCTACATTGAACGAGAATGTCTTCCTTCGTTTGGGAGCATCATGAATCTGGAGCCATCGTTGCACCCTCATATATAACTTGCCATGTTTCTCATGTTTAGAGGATCAGAACCCATCATTAATTATTTATAGTACTTGTCATACATCTAGAACAACTGGAACCCAATAATACATTAAACAACTTGGGTCCGGGGCCACAAGACCAACATATTCATAATTAATATCAGAACCCAATGAAAGGGTCCCATCTACTGTATAACCATGCATACAAATTTGCATGACTAGATATTTTTAAGTATATGATCTAAGTGTTGATTGCTGGATTATTTTGTGGTAAATTTTTTTTTAATTTATTCAAATGAGTTAAAAAGATATGGTTATAAGGATCATCTGTTCAAGGTGAATTTCGGTGCGGTTAATTAATCTCCTATAATGTGACCATCCAACGGTGGATCTGTTGAGACAAAACGATACAGTAAAAAAATAAACAGTTTGGTTTCAAGTATGCAACAGTGTAAAACAAAATGAGAAAACAACAAATGGTAAAGAATAATCACACAATACAAAGTTAATATGATTCACTAAGACTACTTAGATCCATGAGCAAAACGATCAAGAAATTCCACTAAGATAACATAATAAATACAAAATGCGTAAAAATGAGTTCCCAAAATCTAAAGACGAAATCATAAGGAAAAGCCCAAATAAGCTCCAGAAAATGTTCTCAACTCTCACAACCGAAGTCTCTAACTTCAACACACTCCCAAAACTTGCTTCGGTGGTAGTGCGACCCCTTAAAGAATGCCTAAAGTCCACCTTGCATCAGGGGCAGATACATCAGAGCCAAAAAAGTGATTGACACTTTTTGGGGGTGCTTTTCACTTTTCGGTGTCAATGTGTGTGCTCCTGATGAAGGGCAGACCTTGGGTGTTCTTCAAGGGTGGGTTGCACCAAATCCTGGGGGACCAAAACTCTCATACATCCCTCTTTATATAACAATATGCATCCCAAGAAATCTACAATCTCAAACGGGTTAAATCTCCAAAATACCCCCACCTTCAAAAAGAAAAAAGGTTCAGATTGGTGGCACAAAATGGGTCATACCAGGCAGCTCTCAGATTGCACAAACAGGCTCTATTTGGGTTGAATTCAAGATACATTCCCAACATGATCCAATTATCTTAACTTGACACGTGTCAAGAAGTGGACCCCTAAGGGTCCTCTAAACCCAGACCCAATATATATCCATTTCATTAAATAAAAGTGTGTACCACTATACTGTAATATAATTCATTCAATGACCCATAACCTGTTCCCTTATGGACCACTAGTTTTCTATCTATGGGAAAAGAAGAAATACAGAAGAACGAAGCATAAAAGCCTATCGAAAGTTTTCCGGTGTTCCAATATCAAACAGTTTTTAATCACCTCATAGGCATAAATCATACTGATTAGGCTTTGGTGATGTTAACAAAGCAGTATAAAGCCGAATCCTGTCTTCCCCTAGCGAGGAACAACGCGAGAGAGGCCTCCTTGGCCGTATAAATGACAAGGAAGTGAGAGTTAGCCGGTGTTTGTACCTTCTCCAAGCCAGTTGAATCGCCACAGCTGCCCAAGTTCTCCATCCAGGAGAGTAATAGCGAGCACTCATCTTCACTCTCTCATTAACGAATGTGTAACGAAAATGCTGAGTTACATATTTCACATCTTCAGCTTCTAGCCCAAATGCTTCTGTAGTTTCGAGGGTCAGCAATGTCGACGACGATGGCGGTAAACGTTTCACAAATGGCCTTCTCAGGCACCATGAGAGAAGCTCGTCTCCGCTGAAGTTGCCAGGCCCCAACATGCAACAACTCTTTACACCATCTCGTAGTTCTTGGCTACTTTGAAGATGTCCCCTTACAACAAATATCATTCTTTGAACTGGATCGCCTTCTCTTGTTAACTGAACGGATTGACTCAGAAAGCAGTAACAAATGCAGATGAAATAAGCTGAGTTGCACTTGGAAATTGAACTAAATTTCTGAGTCACGTTTGAGTTTATGAATAAGCTATGATTTTTTAAGATTGGAACTTACTGTTTCTCCCTTTGGAAATATGAGGGACTTTACGCGGTCACATATGTTCTCCAGAACTAGATCGTCCATATGTTGAAACAATGGTACCTGAAACAAGTCTTCTTGTTAGGGCAAAAGAAAGGGGGAAAAAATCACAAAATTAACAAATTTCTGGTCGTTTACACTATTCAATTGGTGAGAACTGCAAAACCACTTCGATGAACCTCGAAAAAGATACAAATCCAATGGGTGTTCAGGTCTTAAGATCCTCTGATTGGCATGATTTTGGTGAAACAGAAGTGGGAGAAGCCGAGATTAATGAATAGGTGGATCACTTGTACATTTGGGATAAATAATAGATGAGGCTATGTAGATTACAGAGACTCATTTTCCTTCTCAATTATTTATAGTTATTAAGAGAACCATACTTCTGGTTCTTGTCGACTTGACTCACACATTTTTCGCTTTTAATGAACTGCCCTTAATGAAAACTTGAAGTTATGGAGATGAGATAAATATAGAGGCAAAAAAGTGGTTTAAGAAATGTGGATAATTACTGCATGGATGCATGGGTTGTGGGTTAAGTAGTTGGTTGGGATCCGAAACCTCATGTGCATTTTAGGCAAGGAGGTACTTATATCTTGGTATACATTTTTCTACTAAGACAATTGAAAATCTACTTGGATTTACTCCCAAATAGGGCTGGAAAGGCCCAGTGGGTTCGAAAGGCACGTCCATTTTCGGCTTGGAACGGTCCAAAGGATTAAGTCTGTGGAATGGATTTGTTGTGGAGAATCTACTTGGATTTCTAGTAAATAAATTGCAGACGGGTTAGAGAAGCCCAATGGGTTTGAAGTCCTGGCCCATTTTGGTTATGATGTAACTTTGAGCCCAAAGTAGCTTTGTGCTGAGCACCTAAAGTCCTCCCGCGCATGCATTGGGGGACGCATCACGTCCAAAAGGGATTTAGACTTTTCAACATGACGTGTCCCCTTCTGCATGTGGGAGGACCTTAGTTGTTGGTTAAGGGAATGTACCAAATCCTGGGGGAAAGTAGTAGCCATTTTCTAACAGGATATCATATACAATTATATTGAGTTTGGCCTTCCTTAGCCTGAGTGATTAAATATGTATATACCTTATTAATAAGGTAGTGACTCGCGCACACCTTGTTTTTGATACACTCCCTTAGTGTAGGAAGAAAGACTACGTTAATAATTTTCAAAATCAGTGTCTTTCAATCAAATATAGGCTTGCCCAAATCACTCCTTGTGGCCCTTATGCTGGTTTTTGGAGGATTAAACTTATATAATACTGGGATAACAAGGGGAAATACAATTGCTTAGGGTCAGCTGTTACCTGTCTCACTAGATCTAGACAGAGATGATATTTGATGTCCCTCCTGAGACCCCCCGGGAGGTTTCGAATCATCTCACACTCGTCCACCCCTCGCATCGCGGCCCAGCGTTGTCGCTCATACTGACGCACCCTCTGCCGGAACTCCTGAGGCAAATGTCTCCGTCTCATCAACCACTCCACATTCCTCATCTTCAATTGCATAGGCTGTTTCTTGGATGTAGTTGCTTGCAAGAAAACCTGTGTCCCATAGAAATATATATCAGCCTTTTGTTCTTAACTAGCTACTCATTTAAACTACGTAGTACGTACCCATACGTACCTTGATATTTCCAATCAACATGGTCACCAGGAGAAGGCCGCCTGTTAGAACAATGATATTGAAAACAACTTCCAGCCATTCGGTTGTGCTCTCAAGGCTCCCAAATGTACTGATTACAACAGAAAAGATTAGAGTAAGAGAGCTGAATAGATGAAAGTTCAAAGTTAGCCTTGATTTTTCAACGGAAGCAACTAGTACCTAGATTGGTAGCAAAGTGAGCAACGGCTCGACCTAAACTTCATGCCACAAAGGATTAGGACTAATGGGTCGCAACCCTTGTGGACATGGGTTCAATCCCAGCTCAGCCATCAACAGAGGAAAAACTTTGAAAAATGAATATGAGCATCCAAGTTAGCATGAAACAACTGGTTGCCTTGAATTGAATAGAAAATAATAGAAAAGAAAATTACAAAAAAAAAAAAAAAAAATGTAATTTTCTACCCTTTTCTATGGCAGTTTGTTTGTCAGGAAAAAGAAAAAGAAAAGCTTCTGTGACACAATTTTCAGGCAAGAATTGTGTGAAAATAAAATGCTGGCTGACAAGAGAATAGATAGGTGCATGCAAAAATTTTGAAAATCCAGGATTTCTCGTGTTCTCGGCAACCAGACAACTTGAAAATTATTTTCTCAAAGAAAATTTACCAAGAATCACGAGAAAACCAATCTTTCATGGCAACCAAATAGGGCCTAAAGAGAAGAGAATAGGATGAAGGAAAACCATCCCC
>JAOXJP010144923.1:0-13259 GCA_025762735.1 Platanus orientalis | reverse complement strand
TCTGCTAATGCATGGTCCAATGGAAGAAGAACCACAAATTGATGATCCCATGGCACCACCTCCTCCAAACCAGCCCATCCAAACTTTCCAATTCAATCCAAATCATTTAGATTGATACTTGATCAATCCAAGACCTCTTAGGTCTTAGAAAAGTGCTTAAATAGTGTTAGATTGATAAGATCGATCCTTTAACTTGTTCTTCTACTAGAACTTCATAGTTTTATTATTCTAATGTTAGAACTATAACTATTTTACAGAGTAAGGTGTGAATAAAGGTTGATGTGAAGGTTTCTACCTTAGAGAACTTGGATTTGTGCTTTGGTAAGAATATCTAGCTTACTATAGATTTGGTGATATATATCCCTTTTTTATCTTTGGAGTTTGTATGTGAATCTTTTGAAATCTCTGAAATGCTTGGAAGTCTTAATCCAACTCTTTGAACTTTGGATTGAAGTTTCTTTGGTAAGAAAATCTAACTTACTATAGGTTTAATGATGTGAATCCTCTTTGAATTCCATAGATATTTGCAGAAACTCTTTAAAATCTCTAAAAGCTATGTGAAGTAATTGATAATAAGCTTCTTATAAGTAAATTTATCTTACTATAGATGATTTGATGTAACCTCATATGTGTATTTCTTTGATATTTGAAATTAATGATTGAATCCTTTGGAATCTCTAAAAATATGTGAAAATGAATGTTCTAAGCCATTGAACCTTGTGATTACTAGAATCTAAGTTTATCTACCAAGCATATCTTGCTTTCTATGGGTGATTTGAGATTAATCCCTCTTGTGATTTTAGATTATGTGATGTTATACATGGAATTCTCTGAGATTGTTGGAATTATTTAAATTAAATTCCTTGAAACATGTTAAATCTACAGTTTTCATCTTATTTAATAAGTTTACATTTCCTTATGCTTGGAATGACTCTTTTCTTATTGAAATCTCTGAAAATTCTGTAGACCCATGCTTGTGACCTTTGGGTTTTGTTTATTCTTTAAATTTATACCTATTTTGTGAAAGATTATTGATCTTAGACATTGTGTGAACTAATTTCCTTCATTAAATTCAAACTTACCTTATCTGAATCTTTAAAAATATGTGTGAAGTTGTGAATCCTTTCAAGATCCACTCTAATTATGATCAATTCGAAAGGTAATCATGTCTTGCTTTTTGTTTAGAACACTAGAAGTGATATTGGTTGATATTTATGATTCGATTTATTAGAATACATGTGAACTTCTGAATTTCTGTGAAAATATATTGAACTTATTAAATCTATTAAACTCTATGTCTCCTATGTGATTATGTGAACCTTCAAATCTTATTACATGTTTGAATCATTAACTCTATGAAAAATATTAGTGAATCATTATGACTCCAAATTTATGAATATCGAATTATACACTAACATTGAATTTAAGTGAACCATGTACCTTTAAAATGATTGATTTATGGAAATGTGATGCTTACGATTATTTTACATATTACAAAAACATTTTGATTATTGAAATCATGTGAACCTTTGGACTTATTGATGTAAACCTCTATTTGGAATTTGAATATATGAACTATGTAGGCCCCACTCATAGGGCGGTATATGAGTACTCAGAGATATGTGAGCTCCACTTATAGGGCTATATGTGAGCAATCGAAGATATTGAGCCCCACTTGTAGGGTTGTATGCGAGCACTCAGAGATGTGTAAAACTATGTGGCCCTTCAAACTTATTGATATAAACCCTTTTAGACTTTGAGCCTTTTGATCATGTGAGCCCTAGCACCGGGCTAAGTGTGTCCTTTTAACCTTTTGGATGTTAAACTTTGGACTTCTTCAAATATTGAACCTTGTGGACTCCGAACACTTTAAACATCAAACTCAAAACACTTTGAGTCTTTGAACTCCAAATATTAAACTTCAATCATTGTGAACCATGTAGACTTCGAACACTTTGAATATCAAATTATGAACATTCCAAAATTGTAGAACATTGGATCCCTCGAGACTAACATATGTCATAGAATTTGTGAGCTTTGACCCTCACATTGAAATATTATTCAAACTTAAACCATTGTAATGAGCCATTAGCTTCTGTCTGACATGTAACTATTTTCATTTTGTACTAGCATGATTGTGATTATTACCTTGATATATGTTTAGGTTTGTATTAACCTTTGGACATGTTAGTATTCAGATGTGTGTTTTACTTTAAATTATTTAATCTACTAGATTTTCTTATAGGTTGGGACTAACCCAACCCGTTATTTTTTAAACTAACTATTGTTATATATCTTCCATTCGAGGGACTTGTTATGGCATCCACAACTTTTATTTCATCTTTCTTATCTTTATTTTGGACATATTTTGGGATCCCCTCTTTGTGTTGGAATTATATTTTTAGACTAGTAGATGTTTCCCTTTGTATATTTGGGTGAGAGGACACCCTAATAATATCTCTCTTTTGATCTGATACTATTGGACTATTATGATCTTTATGGCTTTTAGATTACGTTTTCACATTTTTTATCTGAATATATGTGATTAGTGAATATTTAATGTGCTTCCACAAACTATTGAAATATGATTATTGGAATAAGTAAACTTAAGAAAATTCAAATGAGAATATGTGGACTATATTGGTTCTTACTTGTGGGCTCAGGATTTGGGCTAATTTCTATGTAGATTAATGGATTTATGAACAATAACGAATCCGAATATGGAGCGATACGGATCCATATTTGAATCCGGGTTTAGGGGCATTACACCTGAACTTAGAGACATCATACCCAAAATCACATGAGAAATTGGTCCATTGAGAGAGAATAAATGAACAAAAGAAGAATGAAAATTTTGGTTTATCAACACAAAATGATATGCAAACCTATCAAAAATACCCAAGGCATGTCCTTGGTTAATTTGTGAATGGGATCTTAGGACCATGCCTGCAAATCCATGCCCTAATGTAACATATCCAACAGCCCATGCAATAGTAAGCCTCATTGATTCATTTTATCCCTACACATACGTGGAAAGTTCAATTAATTTCTACTCTAATTGCTTTGGAGGATTATTATTAAAATTCATGAGCCCAATTCTGAGTATGACATAAATTGTTGCTACTACAGCAACAACTACTTTTTCATGGTAGACAACCCATGGGTTATTGCTAGTATGCCTATGTCTTTACATTAACATTACCTAGTGTTGAGGAATAGAAAAACTAAGCTAGTTATAGTAGAGTTTGAAACCCATTCTATCCTAGATCTCATAGTCCTTGACAAATTTGTGATCCTTGTAGATGGTGTACCAATTAAAATCCAAATCTTTATTGCAACAAACTTCTTGATATCACCAATCATGTTGCTCAACACCACCTCAATAATCTTCTTTGCTTTGTCATTGTATCCACAAATTAGGAATAAGATAAGCAAATGAGAGAACCAGATTCAAGGGGTTTGTTGTTCATCAAATACAAGAAAAAGCAAAGCTCAATAGAAAAATTATATATATAATATACTCTCTAAAATTAAATAATTTTTTTATTAAAATTAGAGAAATTTATTATTTGTACTCACTTAAATAATCAAACCCAATTTATTGGGTTCAAATTGATACTATTCAACCAAAGGCAACCTGACCCATCATGTAGAGCATCTAAGAAAATTATTAGTAGAGAACCCTCCTGCTTTTGTTTTTGTATAATAAAGAACACTTGTACTAGTGTAGCATCTTCTCTTGACAGAAGAACAGAATAAATGTGACAAACTATAAACAAATAAAAAAAATCATAGACTTCATAGATTTTTATAGCACAAATTATAGTTACCTAATTGACTAATGTGAATTTTGAAAAGTAGTGATTCATTTGACCATATTAGACTATTAGTTCATTTTATGAAAATAAATGGGAAAAATTGATAACCATGTAAGCTAATCATGCTTTATACATCAACTTAGTATTTTTGGCACACATAGCTTAAATACATAAATACACAATACCAATGATCTATTTCATCTAGGAGAGAGAAACTGCAAAAGTACATCATCCACAAAACACGCTGGATATATAAATCTCTACATATTCTATATAGTCTACAAATCGTAATTATTTGCGAAGCATTCTCCCTAAATATTTTAATTATATATCTATAATAGTTAAGGAACTAGCATGACTACGTTTAAACCAATACCAATCCCTACCTAGTATGGCCTCTATAAGGGAGAGGTTGGGTCTTCAAATCCCCTGCCCCTGGGCAGCATTCCACAGTGCATTGCATTAATGCCTGCCCCTCCCCACCAGTGGTAGTGCAGGTTCGCCCTGTGTGGCTGCAACAAACTCAAATCCTCCCACCTCTTACCAAATATTTTCATCACTTCCTTTGATCCACACATACCCCCAAAAGGTGAAAATCACAATGTGGATCCTACTAAGGTTACAACAGGTTCAAGTGGTGCACCCTAAGAATAAATAAATAAAAATAATTACCTACAATAAGAATAAAAAAACATAAGCATTATAATATATTTTTGGTAATTTTATGATGGTTATTTGGTGATTGAGCTAAGAAGGTTATTAATGAAGTTGGGGTTGAGTTTTTCTATTAGAATTCTACACTTCTAGTGTCGATCATGTGAGAAGCTAATAAAGGTCTACTGCTTGCTGGTTTTTTCGTTACTCTATTGATTAATTGGATCGATTTTTTCTCTATTTCATCCAAAATATTGATGGGGATTTATCTATTCATTGCTGGTTTGAATTCTTATAGTTTATCATTGTTTTTCATCAGTTGAAATCAATTGAATTCTAATGGTGGCATTATTTTAGAAATCCTATTATTTTGCATCAATTTTCGGTATCAAAATAAAGATCATGTTAGTGGCTAATTATAAAGTGGTTATACCATGCTTTCTACATTGGAAAAACTTGCTAATTAAGTGGTTGAAAGTTATGTGAACCATCATTGGTGAAAAAAAAAAAAGTCTGGCTTTTTAAAATCCCTTAAAATATGAAGGATTTAGAGAACTAGCAACCTTGGCTATCTACCTTATGCACAAATGAGATTAACATAAAGTATAAAGATTTGAAAATTTTAGCTACCTAGAAAAAATAAAAAGCTAAGAAACTCAAACTTCAATCTGTTAGGAAGAAAAGGGTGACATGTTAGTTAGAATCTTTATATGTTGTTAAGAGAGTTAGTTGAAGGGTTAGTTATATAACAAAAAGGGTGTAAAACACTCTAATGTAAATCCTATAAATATGGAAGAGGGAGTCGAGTCTTATGTATCTCTAAAATTACTTTGTATCAATCTTAATGAATTCTACTTTAATTTCTCTAACTCATTTCCCCTGATCTCTCTCTCTCTCTCCCTCTCTCTCTCTCTCTCTGTATCTTCTTACTTGATCTCCAACCTTCTCTACTTATAGCTTCTAAATCTCTGCCAGTTCATACCATTTCACATGGTATCAGAGCAAGGCAAAGACCTACGATAAAGAAAGATCTGATCTAAATAATCCTAAGAAATCAAAACGAAAGCAAGAATGGCCGTTGCCTTAACATCTCCGGTGCTGAAATCAACATCAACCTCAACAATTCCAACAAATGGTTTGTCTTCAATCTTCTTAACCTCTTCTACAAACACATTTCAACAGTTTGTTTCAAGTTTTTCTTCACTGATCATGGTGAAATTAAAGAATGATAACTTCCTGATCTAGAAGTCGTAGTTCTTCACTGCAATCTAGGCATATGGCCTGAGTTTTCTGTTGAATGGATCACAAGATCCACCGCTTGAGTTTCTTGAAGATGCTAAAAGTAAGTTTCAGCCAAACAAGGAATTTCAAGCATGGATTAGGCTAGATCAGCAGCTGTTGCATCTATGCTTCAGTTTCAAAAAGTATACTTCCATATATTATTAATCTTGATCGAGCAAGAGAAGCATGGAAAATTCTTGAGCGGAAGTTCACATCTCTATCAAGAACAAACATTCTCAATCTAAAGAATCAACTTCAAAATTTGACGAAAGGCTCCTCTTCAATGAGTGAGTACTTAAAGCAAGTAACATCAATCTCAGATACATTGGCTGTTGTGTCAACCCTGGTAGATGAAGAAGACTTGGTACTCCTTGTACTTAACGATCTTCCACCATCACGCGTTTAAAATGGTGATTAGAACCAGGCCACACCCGATCACTATTTTTGAACTCAACGATCTATTGTCAATTGAAAAATAGCAAGTGGCTTTCTTACAAGCTGAAGAGAACAATTCTCAATCATCAATGATGAACACTGCATTTACAACTAATCAGGAAAACAACAGTTCTAGTTACAACAGTAGAGGAAGAACTGATTGTGGAAGAGGTCGAGGTAAATTTTACAGATAAAAAATATACTATCAAATTTGTCGCAAGACCGGTGTGGGCCTTGATTTTGGCACGACAGGTAAATCCTTTTTCAAAGAGACTTAACTATCGTAGGAAAAATCCTACATGATTAGGAGTCACCACCATTTTTTTATAGATGTGGATGGACATCAGTTTTTAAAATGGTTTGAAAGGTCTGACTCCATGTTGAACTGGTCAACTCTTAGAGACTCCCAGGTAAGTAGTTCGATTATGAGTTGGGGAAGGTGTTAAGCACCCCACCTCTTCCACTTTTGCAGTTCCCTACTCTAAACCCGTTATAATCTAATGGTCAACTTAATTTATCAATATATTCATCTCACCCATTACTTTTATATCATTTTGTTGAAATTAAGCCGGAAATCTACATGCCATTTCTGTCGAAATTTCTGTAGCATAACAGCTGTAATATGGACCCCTGAGGATAAATAGTGATCCCCATGTCACTTTCTTTAATAACCTGATAATCCATATATCAACAAAAGCACTCCAAATATATCATATATCCACTACACCATCACTGTCCACCCGACAGCTCCGTATCCATATACCATTCAAATTCATTAAATTTACATATACAATTTAGGTAGAATGAATACGAAGATATCAAAATATAATACATAACTCACCAAGGCCCAAACATAAATATATACAAAACCTCTAATTAAATGTGCAAATTGGGACTTCAAAGTACGTCATTTACCTACTTGCATTGCAATTGTATTGTTACTCCATAACCAAGCTTTCTAGATATCTCATGCATATAATGCAATTTGTAGTTAATCAAATCCATTATTAAAGGAATAAAAGTAAAATAAAGAATTAAGTTGATAAACATACCTCTTTGATGTTTTCCATATAGCCAAGAAACATAAAAGTTATTATAAAAATGCATATTTATTATAAAAAAATCATTAAGTACATGTTGAAAGTCATAACTTTATCCTAAGATATGACATCATAGGAACCAAGAGACATGCATTTCAAGGTAGCACACCAACACAAGGGATTGAGTTAAAACCAACTCATAAGCAAGCAAAGAAAGAGAAATGAAACCAACTATGCACATAATTCTTATTGAACACACTAACAAAATTGATTATGATTATATCTTATCATTGGCATACTGAAAAATGGTAAGTTACTTGAACAAGTTGAATGAATGTGCACAAATTGAATCCGAATCATGAATCCAAAAATAAATAAATGTATGGGCTTATGTTCACAAAGATTTCATAAGTTAAATAAAGTTTATGTAGCAAGAAAATAAGATAAAGTAGGTTGATTAGTAAGATTATCACGAACCATAGAAAGTATTCTAGAATGCAATTCTTAGAGATTGACCTCTTTTGACAACAAATAAAAAAAATGAAATGGGTGATGTAAGCTGAGTTGGCAACTCGTCTGGACAGCAGCAGTTGCTGCTACCCTGATTGATAAGAGCAACCAGAATGGATGCCCAGTGGGTCTACACACTCTCTTTGAATCAAGATAAACTACCCACTTCCATCTTCTCATAAATATGTCAAAATCTCACGAGAGGGTGATACATGCAGAGTGAGGTAGGAAATAGTCAAGCTACAGCTTGGCTTTATTCTAGGGTGACCAAGTGCTGAAAATCAATGTGTTAACTCAAAAATTTCCCATCTCTAAGCATTATGTACCACAAATGTATCATCTGATTCCTGGACTTATTTTAGAAGCAGCAAACCCCACAAGAGAAAATAAAATTTGACATATTTCTACTAACAAGAGTGTTTTACACAGGGTAAGTAATAAGAACATCTCATTTTTACGAAGTGTTGAACCCCCAAACCAACATGTCCTAGAAAGTTTTAGGAACATCACAAAACAGCAGCATGCACAAAAGATTATAAATTCTATACAAGTTCCAGAAAATCCCAGATACAACTCTATGCATCAATATAAACCATATGTTTATCTATTAATAATAATGACGCTTACACAATAAATAAACTGATACAGGGAGGAAAGAGCATAGCATGGCATGGCAGCAGGTTTAAAAAAACTGTGATTAAATGATTAAAGGAAAAAAACTACAGGTCAATAAAATGGAAACATGAAAATGCTTTTTTTCTTTGAGGTGCCCTGTAATCTTTATCACCCAAAAAAATGACACGGCTGATTGAGTGATGAGGTCCCAATTGCCGATTTTTTTTTTAGAACAAAGATTACCAAAAATACATATACAAAACAAGAACTCTTAAATACCTTTCTTGTTAATTTCATAAATTACTGAATCCTTAAATAGAAATCTCAAATAGACTTATACAACAAAGACCATAAAAAAAAATGAAAGTCACAAAAAAGTACTACCATTTATCAATTAGACACCTAATAAAAAATGAAATAAAAATCTAAATTATCTAGATCCAATTACAAACAAATGAGAGGATAACACTTGCAAAATCTTCAAGATGAGAGACAAACAGCCTCTTTCTTGTGGCACACGGACTGAGCTTCCCTCTCATGTCATTGGTAACCAGGCAAAGCTTGAGATGACAATTTTGTTGGAGAGGAGTAACGAAGCAATGAGTGATTGAAAAACAAGAGGATCGTGGGTTTTAGAGTTGTATCAAAAATGTTGAGGTATGATTTAGGTTTGAGAAACATGGAGGAAAATCAGGCTTGACAATCTCTGGAAAAAGAAGTGGCTTTCGAATGATAGTCATTTGAGGGTTGGGAGGGTGTGTAATCGAGACGTGTTCAATGGTTGAGATGAGGGATGCCAAAACCAACTGCTCCATTTTTGGCTTCAGGTTAGGAAAACGAATCCCCTCTCTTTACTTGGGTTTGTTAGGGGTTTTATAGAAGGAGAGGGGTTCAACACCTTGGGGGGTCTCCAAGGTTGAGCTACAACCAGCTAGAAGCGTGTTGGGCTACCATCCTAAAGGGGTTGGTGGAAACAAGGTCAAGTGGAAATGATGCAGAGAAAGGGGGAAAATGGAGCAGACCTTAATCAATGGATATCATCTGTACCTCCTCCTCCTTTTAGGCAAGGTTGTATGCCTCCTTCCTGCATTTTATTCAAGGCAGCAAGGTTGAGGGAGATGTGATGAAATAGGAGAGAGTAGTTTGGGAGATTATCTCTCATTTGGGGACTAGGGCTTTCATTAGAAAGGAAAAGGGGCAGAGAGAGATAGGGGTGGTCGGTGGGAGAGTTGGTGCAAAGTAGGTGACCCCGAGAGAGCTTTTTGCAAGTGGTGGGGGTCTTTATCGCAGAAGAAGAAAGAGAGGGAAGGAGTCGAGGGGGACTCATGGAGAGAGAGAAGGGATTTGTCACCGAAATGGAAAAAGACCTAAGAAAGAGATTGGGAAAGAGAGAGAGTGAGTGAGTGGCTGAGCCAGTGGGAGAGTTAGAGCGGGTGAGTGGGAGAGTGAGAGAGGGGGTTTTCACTTTTCATGAAGAAAGATAAGGGGGAGAGAGGAAAAGATTAAAAGAATAAATAAAATAAAAAGGGTTTTACATGGGGAGAGAGGGTGACGTGGTGAAAGGAGAGAAAGAAGTGGGAAAAAAGGGTGGGGGAGAAGAGAGAGTTTGTGGGGTGTTTAGGCCTTAGGAAAAGGATTTGCTACCCCAAAAGAGTATGTTCCTCCGTGTCCTCATACACAAAAGATGAGGTGTATGGGTTAAAATTGTAAAAAAAAAAAAAAAACAGTTTGTAAAATATTTAATAAAAAATTAGTAATAAATATAATCAAATCCATAAAAAAGGGATTTTATAAAGTTAAAACCATGAACACGTGCCAGCTTGTGGTGTGGGGACATGAAGAAACAAATTGTTTTGAGGTGTAGCACATTCATTCCCAAAAATAAAAATAAACTGATAAAATTAGAAAATAATTAAAAGAGATAAAGAAAATGAAGTAAAATATTATTTTAAATAATTAATTAATAATATGAAAAGGTAGAAATTAGGTATAGTCTACATAAATAATTTTTCTAAAAATATATATTTTAGAAAATAAAATACTATTTTGTTGAAAAAGTAAATGAACAAAATAAAGACAAGAAGACATGTGTTGGTTTTGATTAATCGGAATTGGTTGGGTTATGAAAAGAGGCTAGGGATTGCTTTGCTCATCTGCTGATTTGAAGAGAAGTGCTAAAACCGAGAATTAGGCTAAAATTAGGTGCTTACATTGAGGACCACCTATTTCATCTCATAAGATCAAATAATAACCCATATTAAAAAACAAATACATGTGATGATAGAATAAATAGTTACTAACAAATGAATAATTGAATTTAATGTCTTTATTTTATGTGAATGGCTTTGTCAGGACACATATTTCCAATAATCTCTCACTTGTCTTCAAAGTCAATCAGTAACTGGTTGAATACCCATCTAGTCAATGTGTGCATCTTATGCCTTTTGTAGAACCTTAGTTATAGGTCTATAAGATTATCTAGGAAAGTAATCACGTGAAACCAATTTTACCTCATTGAGTCATAAGTGACTAATCTAAGAGAATTACACTAAGTTATGTGAAACCAGTGTAACTTAAACCCTTTTTATGCCACGTCTTAAGCTATATTAAAGACTGCCCATGTTGTAAAATCTACAATACATTACTGCTTCATATTTGTACAATTAATGAGTTTCCTCCCACTGTAAAATATAACCAGATGCTATCCAACCTTTAGACTTGTTCACACTTTTGTAAACATAATTATTGGTAATTATCTTATATTTTAGCATATGATTTCTAATTAGCATATGATTTAATGAGATTATTATCTTCCTGCATAGATTTTGGTAAAATCATACCTCGCTTATGTCTTTATATGACACAAACAAATTATTGTAATGAGGTAAAAAATCACACAAACTTATATCTAGTCAAATAATTTGACTCATTAGAATGTTCATCATTCTATGAACCTATCATCTATGAAGATATGGTCATCTAATTAAAGTTTCTTTATTGTGTTCACATGCTTACTAAGCTTATTGTAGCTTTTTGTCTTACAGCTTAATTTAACTCACTATGTTTCCACTATGCTTGAGTTCCTTCATACACTCCAAAGGATTAATGATATGAACTTATCTAATCTTTTAATTTTTAAATATAATTAAAGTCTTAACTTTTAGTTCACAAAGTTTGACAAGTTATATAATAGTCTTTCAATGTAAGATAAGTATCATTACTTATGATATCTCATATCAAACAAACATCATCATCACACAGAATTAATCATCTAATTTAGATTTTTTTAAATCAGATAGTGTTGATCATCTTTTTATCAATTCCATGACTTCCTTATGTGTCATAGGATTGGGATTCATTTAAGATTTTAAGTGATCATAAAAAACATAAATCCTTCTAAACATAATCTTATCATGTGGGCATTAATCATGTCAGCCTTTATTAGGTGGATAGATATTATCCATCAACCTTTGATTAAAATTTGTCTAAACCTTTTTCTTGATTTGTGATTTCTGAAAGAATCATGCCTAAGACTTGTGGGTTGCCATGATTCATTCAGTTAAGTATAGACCCACCATCTTAGTCTCAATGTATGTACTATGGGATGATGCATCTTGTGAGTTTACATTCACACTAGTCATACCCAGACCTATCCAAAAAAGTGAATAAAAGAAAATCATTTGAAAAATATATATAATTTTATCATGTGGGCATCAACTAACCTATTCCAAATGAAATATTTATCCATTAACAATGGAAAGTCATAAAAATTATTTCATAAAATAATTTTTTGCCTATATACTCAATATTTAAAATGAGGAATTTTAGGTCGAACATCTTATGCCATTATTAATCCATATTATTTTTACATTAATAACATCTCATGTCATAGTATTATGTAAATTTAGCATCTCATGTGATTATTACATTGATTATACATATCTAACATCTCATGTTATTATTTAAACATTTTTATTCTTCTAACATCATGCCATAAACATATCAACCATGTATATCATAAATAAAACACCATATCATTTCATGCATTAACTATCTCATAATCATATTGGAACATATAAATCATCACATGATTACATTTGCACATCTTGATCATCATATGATCATGTTAATCTTGTAGTTACATAAGACATTAAACATTAGCTCCCACTGTTATCAAGGTCTCCAATCATATTGGAAAGACCTTATGTATTACGTACATCTAGGCATTCCTAAAATATCAAATAAATTATTTAATTTAGATTGTAAACCCTATTATATGTGTTTTGTTGTGATACTGGGTTCACAAGTGGTTTAAGATATCAATCATATCCCGATTAGGATTTATTGAAATAGATTACATTATTTTGTCAAATCGAGTGCATCTTAGTCAAACTAAGTACTTTATACTCAATCTTAGTCAAACTATATCTTACTAAATCAATTTTAGTCAAACTAAATTTTATTTAAACAATTTCATTCAATCACATTGAATTAAATATGATATAATTAACTTTTGATTTTTTAAGTCAACCTTAATCTAATTTGATTAACTATATATTATTTGGGTCAATCTATATCATATTTAGTGAATCTTAGGTCATTTAAGTCAATCTATATCTTATCTAGTCAATTCTTAGTTCTTTAGGTTAATTTTAATCTAATTTGGTCAATCATTATTCATGTAAGTTAAAATAGATCTTATCTAGTAGTACTAGTCAACTTTGGTCAACTCTTATCTAATCTAGTCAACCTTAGTTTATTTTGGTCAAATTTGTCAAGTCTAGTTAAACTAATCAACTGGTCAAACCTAGTCATACTGGTCAACCATGGTTTAGTCTAATGATACTTAGTAAAACTAGTCAACTCTTATCAAATCTAGTTAAACTAATCAACTCTTGGTTAAACT
>JAOXJP010144922.1:0-27247 GCA_025762735.1 Platanus orientalis | reverse complement strand
AGATAGGTGATAAGCAAAGCATAGCACATGGGTTTACTTTTAACAAACAATTTCCATTTCAAAAACATTGTTTAAGAGCTTAAATGATTCAAAATATTCATACTTAAAGGAAAGGGTTTCATATAAACTAAGAACCTAAGAGATTTGAAAACAAAGAATAACATGAACTAAAACTTTGGAAAACAATAATAAAAGTGTTCTACAAACCTAGGGACATTAAAAAACGATGTTAAGTTCTTATTTACTTACAAAGTAGATTTGAAACATTCTAAGAACCTATGACATCAAAACGATACATAGCCTTCATGATTTCTTACAAAAATTGGAATCAAGGTGTTTTAAGAACATAAGAACAATAAAAAATGATGTAAAGAAATCATGGTTACTTTCTTGCTCGAAATCGAAGCCTATCACAAAACTTCAAGTTTCTTTTAAAAATCCCAAGTTTTGTTCCAAACCCTAGCTTTCTCTTTGATCTTTCTTTTCTCATTTCTTCCCTGTGTTTCTAGGTTGAATAAGGTTAAATTCTTAAGCTTATATAGACCATAGAAGAGTCCCAAAGCTTTTAGGCAACTTCTAAAACAAAAATTGCGAAAAGTCGCAACTTTCCAAAAACTGTCCGCACATCTCAATCGATTGGAGGGAGGCCTGATCAATTGGGCTACCCCACCCCAATCAATTAGACTTAGCGCCTGATTTGATAAAGAAAAAAAATTTCTCAGCTTTGCACCTCTGTACTAAAATGCTAATGTCTTTTTATGTATAACTCTGATTCGCTCGTCATTTGTTCCGTTGGAAACTAAACTTCTAATGATGTACAATTTGTTAGCTCGTTCATTCGGGATTGGTATAGCTTTAAATCTAAAGTTACTTCAAATCTGTTGGCCTATCAGCATAGACACCTTGTGAGAAAACGATCATAATTTCCTCAAGGAAACTCTCATTCACACATTGTTTGTTATGTTGGGAAATAGACTCCTCAATCTTTCTAATAATGTATAGTTTGCTAGCTAATTCTTTTGGAGTTGATATAGGTTTAACTTTAAAGTTACCCTAAATTTGTTGTCTGAGACAACTTCAAAACTTGTCAAGTCCATAATTCATTTTTGCCTTATTTTCCCCTCTATGCTTAATCCAACTTTCTAATTCACCTATATGTCAAAATACCACTAATAAACTTAAAATACAAAATTAACTATGCTCAAAATGAGTAAGTCTCAATTGTGTATCTATGATCCTAAGTCCTACTTAGAGCATGAAACATGTGTGGGGTGTTACATGGGGGCTTTTGTACAACAATGTTAACTTTGGCCCTTGTATGGAAGGGGGATAACTTATCCCCCCTTTTAGTTCTTTATTTTATTATATGTTCTTTTATTCTATTATTAATATACTACTTTTTCTCATAAAAATTTTGTTTGTGATCAACACTACTAGTAATTTTGGCATTGCTAGTCCCAATCAGGATAAAGGAAGAGGTTGTGTTAGGCTGACAACTGGCATAAAACCTTATAAAACCTTGCATGAACCTTTTAAACGTGAACCAAAAAGTTTGTTGTTTTTATCTTATGCAAGGCCATTTCTTGGATGCTATTTATTATCACCCAAATGTAGTGTGAAGGAGAAAGGGTTGGCTAGGGTATCTCCCTTGAAGGCAACACCGGATTAGTGTTGAATGCAGTTGGTTTATATGGCCTATAACCATTGGTTTACATGGCCCTCACTATTTTTCTTGATTAAAAGATGATTTAATAATTAAAAAATTAAAAAATATAAAATATAAAAATTATGTTGGAAAGTCACCCACCCATGACCATTGGTTTATATGGCCCTTGCCCATGTATTTTCATCTATTGCTGTGACTTGGTGATGGTGTACCTGATTGCACATTTTATAGAGCCCGGTGAGTAGGCACCATCAGATTATCCCCACAATGGTAAGGGATGGCCTCAATTACAGAACAATGGCATATCTCTCTATTGTTAACTTCTAAATTTCATGAACATGGAAAACTTAAGTCTCAAAACATTTTATCACAAATGTATCTCATACTATTTACACTCTTTCATATTTTGAAGAAAACACAAATACAAATGTTTGGCCCTTTTCTAAGGCACATAACTATAGAGTTTTGTAGAAAGATGAGAACACTATATATCAAAACAAATCTTTGAACACAACTTTAGAGAATAAAGGTTTCCTCGTGAAATCAATTCAATATTCTTTTCAAAAGATTACGAACATTGAATTTCAAAAAACTAGGGAATGAAATTGAACAAAGAAAAAACCAAGTATTTGCAAAATATCTTGTAAAATACTCAATTAAAGAACCCCAAGTGGCAATAAAGCAAAGTATATTGTATGAATACTTACAAAACCTTATTTCTTTAAAAGGGAAAGGATTTTAAGGACCTAATAAGTAAAAGCGAAGGTGTATTTTGTATGGTTACTTACAAATCACAAAACTCCTTCTGAAATATCCTCTTGTTACTTCTTCGCATGAATCCCCAAGATTTGATTTTTCAATCAAAACCCTAAAATCCCTTCTTTTGAAATCCAAATACACACACAACTAACCAAGAACAATATGCTAACATTAAATCATAAACTTTAAAACCTAGTTCTTACAAAAATTCCAAATTTCTTTGGGTTCTAGTGTTTACCTTGGAGAAAATATCAAAATCCTTCTTTGTCCTCCATTCTCCTTTTTTCTCCTCCTTCTTTATTTTAATTAGGTTTAGAACAAAACCCTTAAGGTTCTTATATAGCTAGGGTAGAGTCTCACTTGAATTGGAGTCTAAACTCACAAAAAAATGCAAAATAAAATTTTTATTTTCCATTTTCGCCCCATCATATCAGTTTGACGGTTCACTGTTTCTCATCTATGGCTTACCAAGACCACTCAGATCGATCTAGGATCCACCTCGGATCGGTCCGGGTGTTTACTGGTTCTGATCTGGATTCCATAGAACTCTCGAATCGGTCTGGGAGATGCCAGATCAGTCCGAATTCTCCAAATTTGAAAATTTTGGCTCTTTTCATCCTGATTACTTTAAGTTTAATACATATGCATGTATGGGGTCCTATTCAACATAGGTTAGGTCTTTAAGATGTATGCAAGATGTTAAATTTATCATAAGTTGGGTACTAGGGATCGTGAAACAAATGTGTACAAACTAGCAAGAATAAGGGAGACAAAACATAGAGACCGAGATCATGTTAGATGCATTAATAATGGGTATCAAAGAGTTTTAATAAAGAATGAGGAGAGAAAAGAAAGGTGGAGCTATTTTCATAGATTATGAAATGAGGATCACATGATGAATAGTGATTTGAGAGGAATCAGTGACATCGATATGATCAGAGATTACAGGTACTTTTGTAGAATTAGGGTTTATAAATTTGTCACGGTTCTAAAAAAGATGAAGGCATGTAAAGCCTTATGACGAAATGGTATTCCAATTGGGGTCCGGAAATGCATGGGAGATGATGGCATATTCTAGTTAACTAAATTGTGTAAAAAGATCATTAGAACTAAGAAAGTGTCATATGAATGGAGGAAACGCATTGTGATTCTATGTACATGAACAAGGAAGATATTCAAAGTTTCACTAGTTATCATGGGATGAAGCTTATGAGCCATACTATAAAATTTTGGGAGAGAGTGATTGAGCACAGACTAAGATATACAACTAGTGGTGTCAACGAGCCAAGGTTTTCCCAGCTCAACTCAGGCTCATCACACAAGGCTTAAGCTCAGGCTCATCACAAACTTGAGGACTGAGCTCAAGCTCAGCTTGGCTCAGCTCAATAATTCATGTGTGATGACACATGGTGAGTATAGGGTTAAAAACGTAAAAAGAAATGTTCTCAATTCAAAATGTAAGTGTCAAAAGAGGCATTAAATTCAAAATACATCATGTGTTATCCAATAGTGCACATCACTCATGGGTCAAAGAAGATTTTTTTATATATCTATTTTAATTATGTAAAAGAAGATTTGCTACTAGCTTTGAAAGATGTGTGTTTAGTACCTATGGACACTTTTCATTCGTCATTATATATATATATATATATATATATATATATATATATCAATTTAGGCCCTATATACAACTAGAGTGGCATAAATCAATTTGAATTTATGCTAGGGAGACTGATGAAATCAATTTAGGCCTTGTTACAAATAAACCCCAACTTGCTTAAAACTCTAAAATACCCCCATGACACAACTTGAACATTGCACGGGCTTTTGAATCTAGCCCTTTTATGAGGTTGGAACATATAGAAGGCTCATCTTAGCATGGATTGCATCAATTTGATTTCCATATTTAGGGAGCAGGTTTGACAGAATTAAGTTTACCTCTAAATTGTTCTTCATTATATCGATGATATTAGATTACCCAATGCAACTTATTCTACAACTTTCATATCTCAACTTTTGTTGTGTGTGTTTCCATTGGATTGGAATTTGGTCATGCTGAGAATTCAGGGTGTGTATTTAATTGAGATTCTATAGGATAGAACTAAATTTTGGCAACTGTCTTCCAGTAGGCTTTGGTTTTTTTTTCGTGACTCGTCCAAAATGATATGTGGATGATATATTTTTATCCCTTCTCTTCTTTGTTGTGTTGATTATTGTAATCTTGTCAACAATACATTTTTTATTTTTATTTTTCTAATGTTCTTTTAAAAAAAAAATTTACATGCATATCATGGGTATCATCAGATGTTCTTATGCTTCTACATGATTACTTTTATTTTTATTTTTTAAGAATCCATACCTACATGTAATTGTTGTGGCTATGAGAAACTTCAGGAGATATATATGAGCATGATGTGGTTTTTAGTGTGAAGATAGAAGGCCAAGATGCCTTTGAGAGGGATTTTCTTCAACTTAAACCTTACTATACGGATACTGGGTAAGTTCAACTGACTTCATTTAAGAAAATAGAATAAAAAGTTGTTATGTACAACCTTAGTCTGTCAACAAATTCATAAACTCATGGATGTTTGAGAGATGTCAAAACTCTATTACAACCAAATCCTCCCCTTTTATCTTTCAAAGTATCTTTACATGCATCCTTTTCTTTTGCTAGAACAGTAGTTGTCTGCCATCGTCACCTCAGGAGTATGCAATTTTGGGCCTTAACCTTCTGAGGCTCCTTGTGCAAAACAGCATATCAAAATTTCATACTGAACTAGAATTGCTTTCAGCCACTGCCCTAGAGAATCCTTGCATTAAGCATGCTGTGGAATTGAAACAATCTTTCATGGAAGGGGCTTACACCATGTATTGAGTGCCAGGCAAATGGTTCCACATGAGACTTATGTTTATTTCATGGATCTCCTTGCAAAGACAGTTAGGTAAGTCCCCACCAACCCCCCAACCCCCTATAACAAAATAAAATATAAAAAGACAGTCAAGCATATGTTTGAATTAGGTCTAGGTGGCTATTTGAATTTGAGGTAACACTATTTCGCAAGGTATCCATCAGTAGAAACCTAAAGTATACTGGCCATGTGATACATTGAGGGAGGATTTGGTATAATGATTTGATCAAATGCATTTTTTAAGATTTGCATAGTTATTATCTAACTCTAACCATGTGGGTGAGTTTGTGTATGCTTCACTAAACCTTTATCTAACTATGTTAATCAAATCCCCCCCTCCCTTATTAATGACATCCTTTTCAAATGCTCTCAGTTGTAGTAATATTAATTTAAGGAGTTGCTATTGCAAATGTCAAAAGACATGGACAAGTTGGTTACTAAAATATTTAGATATGTTTGAGTTGGTAATAAAACTGTTAAATGACATGATATACACATATGTGTTCGTATTTATTTATGCATGTATATATGTATATGGGAAGTGCAGGAAAAAAAAATTATTTACTGTGTGACTTCAATCATTTGATTAAGGTCAGTTTCTTGTTTTGGAGATGTCCTCCAGGCCTTGGATGGTGGTATCCTACCTCTTCTTCATGTAAGTTCTATTGATCAAAATGTTATTTATAGAACCATGGTTCAAAAATTGGCTTTTTTTATTTTCTAATTTTATGGGTGGCAGGACAAAATACCATGAGGAATAAAAAGGATCCAAATTTCCATCGAAACTTCATTAATTTCACCTATTTTGCTAATGTCAGTTAATTTTTTTAGGACATTCTACTAATATTGATACTTTGGATAAGAACTCTTCTTGCCCGAGGTAAAACCAACACTAAATCCATTCTTTTGCTATCATTTTTGTTTTGTTGATTTTAAAGGTAAAAGAATGAGACCATTTCAATTGTTTGTGGTACATTATATTGTTTAATTTTTTATTGAATAGATATCCACACATGCATACATGATTTATAGACAAGTGTTGGGTAAACTATTACGTATCTTTTTATATAAAATTCATCTACAAAGATAATAATTTAATACGAATTATAAGATACACTATTCATACAATTTGGTATGTTTGGTAACGATTTATCAATAAAAAAAATGTTTGAAAGTCATTTATTTATTTATGTGATTAAATTGATAAAATTATATTGTTAATTTAATATATAAATTAAGTTACAAAATAAAGTTTCAAAGGTAGCAGCTGAATATTGTAAGTAACACGATCTAGATTGGGCTATAGAAACAGAGATGCACAGCCACATTTGCACCCATAAATATGGGAAATGCCCATGACACTCTCTGTGAGTATCCACCAATTAGTATAATGGTTAATATTGGAGAGGATGAATACAAGCACTACATACATGATTATATGGCTTGCTGTCATAACATGATGACATACACTTAGTATTGTATCTATGTGGAGAAGCAATACTAAGTCTGCTTGTTTAGAACAGATATGGAGATGTGAACATCATGTGGTATTGGGGACAATAAGGCAATAGTTTTGTTATGCACTTGTATTGTATGACTCTTGGATTTAAAAAAATAAAAAAGTAAAATTTGGATGATAATTAACCACATCTTCTCACCAACACCAAAACATCCATGCTAATCCGTTATTCATTCTTATTTATTATACATATATGCTTTTTTTAGTTTTTTGAATCCTAAGTGTGTAATCTTATTTTAACATTCCTTGAGTTTCATTGAAAGTTTTCCATTTTTTTCATAATTCTTCTAATATTAATAGTTTTCTATTATTCTGAAAATTTTCAGCTAAATTTCTCTAAAATTTCCATAACTCCGTAGGGAAAATTTGTCATTGTATGGAAATTTTGAATCTTGGGTTGAACAATCATTTAACGGTAAGGCTTACTGTTAACTTCCCTGGTGGCGTGGGTTCAAGTCACGGAAATAGTCTCTCTAGGAATGGGGGTAAGGCTACGTACATCTTGCCCTCCCTAGACCCCGTGTTAGCAAGAGCCTCGTGCACCGGGTCACCCTTTTGTATCTTTTAACATTTTCTATCACTTTTTTTTCTTTATAGGTAAACCTTTATGCCATTTTTAGAGATGAAATAGTTGGTTGTAGCAAAAAGGCATATGATTCTCACTCAATTGGTGATGCCAAGCAAATGTTGATGTTCTCCTCTGAGTGAGAGTTGTCTGAATATGTCAAAGAGGTAAATACAATTTTCTTCTTAGCTCATGCATTTTTTTGTTTTTTATATTTCATTTGCTTTTGTTATGTTAATCACTCCAATATATGAAATTTTGGAGTTGATGTGACAGTTGAATTGGTATTTAGTAGTTGGTTGCAGTTGGTTTCGGGTTTCAAAAAGAAGAAGAAAAAGAAATGAATTGGAGAAAATCGTAGTGTATTCCTCCCTCTACTATTGATTCTATATATACTTTATACATGTGGTATACTATGTATGAAAGGTAAACCATACAAGAGAAATACAAATACAAAAGGAACTATCTAACCCCTCTATACATGTAATTACAACTATGTCCCATAAATAAGGACTACAACATGTATAATCTTCAACACTTTCCCTCAAGTTGGAGAATTGAGATCCCATATTTCTAGCTTGCGAACAATGGAGGAAAAATGAGCATTACTTAACCCCTAGGTTAGAATAGTGGCAAGCTGATTTTCAGTCCTGACAAAAGGAGTGCAATTTTTTTTTGTTTTGGTAAGTGGCAAAAGGAGTACAAATATTTCCCAATGGGCTGGTGATCCTTAGTGAAGTGGTGATCTACCCCCACACGCTTGGTTTTATCATGTTTCACGGATTGTAGGCAATATTGATTGTTGCCTTGTTATCATGGTAGAAACTCATTTGACCTTAAGTAGGAAATCCCGAGTCAGACAATAATCCTTTGTTATAGGAACTCACAGATCCCATGAGCCATGGATCTGAACTCTTCTTCAACACTCGATCTTACCACTATAGGCTATTTTTTTGCTTCTCTATATAACTAGGTTATCACCAACAAATGTACAGTAACCTGATGTGGATCTTTTGTTGGATACAGATCTAACCCAGTCTGCATTTGTGTATGCTTCCACATGAACATCTTTTCTCTTCATGTCATTTGAATATCTCTAGATGGGTTTATGTTCCTTCCAAATTTTGTCCAGATTTCACTATAGATGCTAGAATTGATATCCTAAATTTGCCTTCTTTTAACCCTAAATAACCTAAATTTATGTGGTTTGTTTTAGTTCTATTTCAAGTGTCCCTTGGGTCCATAACCGTTGGAAGCTTATTGATTTTAGACCATATTGCATCATAATGTTGCCATCATCATTCTTCAAGTTCAAGATTGCACAACCCTAATTTTAAAATCATAAAAACCAAGCCTCATACAAAACCAATAAAAAAGCAATAATATTGTAAAAAGAAAAAAAATCAAAAATGAAAACGCCATCTTTATGCCACGAATAAATCCATAACAAACTTGATTAAAACCTTACTAAAGGAATCAATAGAATTAAGAAGTTAGTGCAGACAATATGGGTACACTTGTGGAAATCTTGGGCTAGAAATAATTGGAAAAGGGGATGAGATTGGAGACAGTGTGGAGCTTCAAAAATGGGTGGTGGAAATGAAAAGAAATTAGGACTCGATAGAGATGAAGATTCTTAAAACCAGAGAGAGAGAGAGAGGAATAGTTCGAGAGTGGGGAAGGAGTTTGAGGAATGTGGAAGACGAAGAGGCTGGTGTAGGAAAGGAAGATAGTGGGAGTGAGAGAGGAATGGAAGAAGACAAATGACGAACAAGGGATTGATCTTTTGTGTTGCAGAGGCTAGCCAGGTTGGCTATCTAAGGTGCATTTTGAGGTGTTTTGAAGTGGTGTTTGGGCTAAAAATCAATTTGGCCAAAAGTGAGATTTTTCAGGTAGGCGAGGCTAGTAATATGGATCTGTTGGCTACAATTTGGGGTGCAAAATTGGCAAGTTTCTTGCGACATATCTTGGTTTGTCTTTAGAGGCTAAGTTTAAGTTCAAAGTGGGTTGGGAACCAATGGTGGAGAGAAATTCGAGAAGACTCTATTCCTAGAAAGCACTTTTGTTGTCAAAAGGGGGGAGGTTGACCTTAAATAAGCGTTTGCTTGCTAGTGTCATGAACTACTTCCTCTCCTTGTTTCCTAACTTGGTTTCCATTACCCAAATGATTAAGAGATGTTATAGGTACTTTCTGTGGAATGATTTGGGGGAGTGTAGGAAATTTTATTTAGTGGATTGGAACTTGGTTTGTTGACCGATTAAGGAGGGGGTTCGGTATTTGGAGCATTTGCAAGCAATAATAAGGCACTTTTGGGTATATGGCTATGGAGATTTGGGGAAGAAAGGAATAACTTGTGGAGGAGAGTGGTTGTGGCCAGACATGATGCTATCATAGATTGGAACCCTAAAAAGGTGAGGAGGAGTCATGGAACCAGAATTTGGAAATCAATCCTTGGTGGTAAGGCCGATTTTTGGAAGCATATTCATTTTAGGCTTTACTTGGGGGAGTTTATTCATTTTTGGGAGGATTTGTGGTGTGGGATATCCCGTTGAAACAGGAGTTTAGAGTGATATATAATTTAGCTCTGAATAAGTTAGGGATTGTTAAGGACAATTTTGACCTTGTCGGTGGGGGTGTTTGGGCTCCTAGGGTAAGAAGGAATTTAACTGATTGGGAAGTTGATGAGATGGAACGCTTCATGGTCAGTTTGATTTCTGGTGAGAATGATGGGTGGGTTTGGTCTCTAAATAGTAAGGGAGGCTTTTCAACAAAATCTTTCTTCATTGGTCTCTCTAACTTTAATGTTAATTCGATTCTGTTTAAGTGCATTTGGAATCCTGGCTATCCTTCTAAGGTTAACTTCTTTTTATAGACCATCTTCCTGAATAAAATTCTTAAATTGGATCATCTAAAAAGGAGAGGGTGGGTGATGTAACATGCATGTAGGTGACTAAGTGTGTGTCATAGGAGAGTAAGCATAAAATATCATGGTTATGTAGTAAAATAAACTAAATTCCTACTAGCACTAAAAACATGCAAATCTGGTTGGTTTTCAAGTATGTTAGGTATACAATATAGAGAGTTCAAGTAAACAAAGTAATGACATGATTAAATCTTAATATATGTGTTTAGATGTCCCAACTAAATTAGAAAACAATAAAAGTCCAGCTTGTTAGCCGAAAATTTAAAATGGTCAAAACATGGTTCAAAGTAGTTCGAAATAAGTGAATTCAATGCAAAAGAACAAGGGACATGTTAGGAGTTAGATCAATGTGAGTTAATGGCCTATTGAATCTTTCCCAAAGTGATGGGAAAAGTCTTATGGGTTGTTTTCACATAAAATCCAACAAGCTAGTCACTTAAGAATTTTAACAAACAAGTGATGGACAACAAATTTCAAGTAATTCAACTCATAGGAATTAGTGGGCTAAAATATAAGGGTTTGAAAGATAAAGTGAAGGGCTTTGGTAGGGATTAATTAACCCCTAAAATTGTGGGCTATAGGTTCAAAGAGATCATAGAAAATTAACTCACAACAGTCCACAAATCATGCCAATAATTCCACTTAAAGTTCTACTCAATCAAAGAAATAAAAGTGAGCTGTAAATTGAAAGAGAACACTTGATTTGAAGTAGCTGAAAGCCCTTGATGTTGTCTAGCAAAACATTCTACGATAATCCATAGTAAACTAATTGAATCAACCCAATTTGATGAAAAGGTCAAATCTAGCCAGATTATGTGTGTGTCGCTCCACCTAGGGAATCCTTTTGAGATTTCCTCTGGTCTAAAAAAAATCTGCTCCCTTAGACTATATTAGGTGTCACCCAAGCCTTGTGCAGCCCCTAGAGTGTTTGAACTAACTCAAAAGCTTGTATCTTTAATCCAGTAGATCAAACTCTTGTTGCTGGAAAATTTTCCAGATCTATGAAAATTTAGAAAATCACAAAATAGATAAGAGAGAATGTAGAAATCCTTTTAACCCAAAGGGAAGGGACTAGCCTCCACCACCATCGTTAACTTAGCAAGTTCAAGCCCTTTCTAGGGTTTCTTCAAGGTCTTCACCCACCAAGAGAGAGAACTTTGAAATTTTAAAATATTTATTTGTTGAAAAGAAGTGGGAGGCGTGTGGGTGCTCTTATAGAGCTCCCCACGCCTAGGGCTACAATAAAAGGGGTCAATAAGAACCTAATACCCATGTTTAGACAATTTTTCCCTAAAATACCCCTAATTACATGAATTAGGCTAAATTACCCTATATCAGACAAATTGTTTCTAAAACACCCTCAAAACTGTCCCCCCTTACAAAGAGACATAAAATAAATGTGCAACATATAAATAACTAGCAAAAAAATCCCTAAACATAAAAATGCCTCTCCAAAGTCTGGAAAAATAGTGTGGGCCCCTATCTAAACCAAAGCAAGGGCTCGGATCTCCTCCGTCACCGCTGATAAGTCTGAATAGTATCCCTGGACCTGATGTCCTCATCAATGGGAGTTGGCTAATAGATGTGCAATGTGATTGTGTGAGGAGGAGGTGGTCCACCATCTCTTCATTCATTGCCTTGTTGCATATCAAGTTTGGAAAATTTTCCTTGTTCATCTAAAGGTTTTATGGCATTTCCCATTTTTGGTCAAGGATCTCCTTTCGGGTTGGTGTATTTCAGATCTTGCTAAAGCTCTTAATCTCATGTAGTCTTATTTACCCAGTGCCATTTGCTGGGTATTTGGAAAGAAAGGAACAAAAGGATCTTTGAAGGCAAGTCATCTTCCACGAATGACCTGATTATTGATGTTGTTAGGTTTCTGAATGATTGAGTGTCTAATTCTAGGAATTTTGATGATGGGGTTTGGGATTCCTTTTGGGATACTATTATGTAATTGGGGTTTATGGACTGCTGGGTGCTGGATTTGTCTTTTGTCTTGTATTTTGCTCTTCCTTTCTCTCTCTCTATCACCTTCCCGGTGACAACCTTTGGTCTTTGTATTCTTTTTCTCTTTCTGTTTTCTTTTCCTTCTTAATAAATTCATTATCGTTTAAAAAAAATATTTTGTGTGAGAGGAAAACAAATAGGAGTCTCGTGCATTGAGAAAAGAAAAAAAAAAGAGATTTGAAAATGGAATTTATTGTTCTAACCGCCTTTGCTTTACTATATATAATAGATTTACCTATCAAAAAAGAAGAAATAAAGAAATAGCTAGCTACTAACCACAGTTCAAGGATATTAGATTGGTTAGAGAATTGTTTTAACCCTTAATAAATAAACAAAAGGGTTTGATGGATATAGAGTGATCGGTTAGTAGTTGTATGCATAATTTATCAACTCAACTTAGAAAATATGAATTCTTTTTTCCTAGTAATAACTTAGAAAATATGATTAAGTTTGATTAATAATAAGAATCCAGCAAATAACTAATTGAAATCAAAGATATGTAAAGGAGAATAGAGGCGAAGATTAAACCAATGGAATCAACACTACTAGATTCTTCAGGAATATTTCATTTGATTTTTTGCTGGGAATCAATACCTAGCAGGGTTGAAGGATTCAACACCTTCATGCTTGGAATCACACAAAGCTGACACAAATTTCATTCATCTTTATCCTCCCAATATTTTGGCCATAATTTTCCCAAATCACATTTGGGTTTGACAAGATCATCGATCATTGGAAAGGTAACTGATAATCTTTCAAATGCAATGACCCCAAAATAAGGCTTAAACCCCTTTCTGATTCTTAGGATGTTTCATTTAACTTAAATGCATTCGGTAGTACAACTTTAAAATTTGTATCTATCATTTGTTACTTAGTAGAAGACTCCTACATGAGGAAGGGGGATGATTACAGCCCAAAGCTATACAAACCATTGTCAGGTATGAACAATGTTGGAAATCGTGAACAATGCTAGAAAGGTCAAGAAGATTTGTTTACATTGAGAATAAGTATTTTGAAATTACTGAGGATGGTAAAGATAGCGTGAATCTAGTGATCACAGAGCGAGGGAAAGGCAAGCCAAGAACCATTTCATTCCCAATAGACCATTCTAAGCGAATATGTCATTTTCTCTAATAGGCAACAAGGTGGATCGAGATGAGCATTTTCATGAGATGCTTCAGGTTGGAAAATCCACCATCTTCCTGGATCGATCATTAAATGATTAGGGATGGGTTATCGGCCTGAGTGTCAGGACCCCGAACAAGAGAAACCCTTTCATTTTAATTCCAGGGGATGCGAATTTTTCAGGATGGAAAAATATGGCGGTGGTTATAGAGTTGATGCGTGAGAAAGGGAAAACACATATTTATACTGCACCATATGATGCCAGCAACCATGTGGACTAGAATCTGGTGAGAAGCAAGGCTAATAAGTGGGATTTTGTCAAGTTTGGGGAGATTCTTTCTCATGGAAGAACATTGGGAAAGTAGTATCCAAATGGTTCAAAGGTCCGTAGGGGAAAGAATATGAGTTATTCCCAATGGGGGTGCCATCAAATAGGGGCAGTAGATGGATTAGGGTATAGGGACTATCACCGTTCCTTTGGTCCATGGCTATTTTCTAGCTGTTGGGGTGGAAATGTGGAGGTCTTGTGGAGGTGGACGAGAGAATGAGGAAGATGCAGTGCTTTGCAGGGATGTGGTTGAAGGTCAAGGGTGGGGATTCATTGGAGATTCCATAATCCATTTAGATATGTGTTGATGGCGCTGAATACCAAATGTTGATTGAGGTTGAAGAAGTTGCAAAAGGCATGGCCCCTGAACCGATAACGGGAGTGGGATGGAAGGAAGACGACGATGAGGTGATTTGGAGCAGGGCAGAGATGTCATTTTCAAATGGGCACAATTTTGGTGAAATTCCAAAGGTATCTTGCCCAGTTCAAGATCTAATGGTAGAAGATAGTGGGGGACCAACGGCGAGGATGGACTTGGGAATTGGTGAGAAAGAGCGCTTCTTTCGAAATTCAAGTTTTGAAGTGGGTGCAAGCTCCACAAATCCTGGGCCTACATATATAGGCTACATTCAAAATAAAAGCCCCATAAAATTTCCAAATGCATGTGGGCTTGAAGCCCACCTTAAATGGGTCCCCAAAAAATTACCAAACCCTATCCCGATAAATATGCCCAACCCTAATAAATTTTTGTTGGTAAGCCCTTGGATACCATTCGAGGAAGAGGCGAAGATGGTAGATATGTAGAAGGGGGTGTGTCAAGCGTGAGGGGATGGGCTAAAGAAAAGTAGCTGGAAATGAAACCATGCATCTATGATGTGATCCCTGGTGAGGAGTACAAGATGGAAATCGATAAAATTTTTGAAGATGCATGGCAAAAGAAAGTGTTGTAAAAGAGGGTGACAAAGGGTCTGAGGAAGATGGGTCATCATCAGCGTTGGTGAAGTCTTGTGATGCTACTATAAGGGAGATGCAGCCTTATACCATATCAAACCTAGCTGGATTGATGAATGAACGATTCTATCATTATAGGGAAGATTTTGAGGATCCAAACTCACCCAGAGTTTTGGGGATCAGGTATGGAGATAAGGTTGTAGCCAGTGGTTTGTTTGGAGATGACTTGACACCTAATGGTGTATTGGAGGGTTAGGAGAAATTATACATGGCACAGGCATTGGGGGGACAAGGGGAGAACTGGATGATTGGTGAATGGTTGCAAGAGGACTATGGATGTGAGGAATATGTGACAGAGACTGAAGTTGCGACGTCTGAGATTGGGGGCAATGAAAGTATATATGAGGTCAATGGGGACATGAGGTTAGTGGACTATGATTGTCAAGCAACACATCACCGACTCGTATTGATAATCAAGAGAATAAAGAAGGGGCCAATGTTGGTAATGATCAAGGAATACATATGGGTATGGGCTTATGCTCTAGCCATTCAGTTATGCCTGATTCTAATTTCCCTTCCCATGCTAGTCCTTTGCACCCTGTGGATAATACTCTCAATCAATTAGGTTGTATACCCGCCACCCCATTATCTAACCCCATGTTTATGGCTGCTTCCCATATGTCTATCGGTATATCCTCTGCACATGTTCTATCTAATCCAAATGCAAGTTTGCCAGAATCTTCTGTGATGATAGAGGGTGTCGCAAATGTGGAAAGTGATGAGGTGAGGGGAAATGAGAAGGGATGGTGGTGATGATTAATGCAGGAGGGGAGAGTGAGATGTATACTGTGGGTGAGTTCATAAACAAAATGGGTTTTTTAGTGTGTGATAGGAGTGGTAAGCAAGTGTACATGTTGTTGTCAAATTATTTGAAGTTGGGGGAAAATAGAGTGTAGACCAATGTAAAAAGCAGTCAACGAGGGAAAATGGAGCTAAAGAATTTAGCATGGGATATGAAGGACGAGGGTGGGGATGATGGGGTGGAGGGAGCGAAGCGTTTTGGATGTGGAACGTTGACAAAAGTGGTTAAATGATGATATTATCATGGAATGTTAGGGCTAGGTGGTGTGAGTAAAAGAAGGTTGGTAAAAGTGTGTATAACTAGATATAACCCAGAGGCGGTAATCTTGCAAGAAACAAAAAAGGCAGTGGTTCTAATTAGAAGCACTATGGGAGAGCTAAATGGTGTGCTTAGCTAGCAATTGGTATGTAAGGAGGAATTATAGTGGCCTAGAAGCAGTTTGTGATACATAAAGGAGAAGAAATGGTAGGAAATTTTTCAGTTTCTGTTGTCATGAAGGATTGTGATCTTGGAGTATCCTGGTTACTAACAAAAGTGTATGGACCGGTATCAACTTCCTTAAGATCAGAGTTTTGGGAAAAAAATTACTGCCATTAAAGGGTTGTGTGATGGCCGTTGGGTAATAGGGGTGACTTTAATGTTATAAGGTTTGTTTATGAAAAAAATACGGGCAGTCGAATAACCAGAAGTATGAGGGATTTCAATGACTTAGTTTAAGAGTGGGGATTGAGAGACAGTCCACTTATTATTTAATGTGAAGTACACTTGGACTAATGGACAAGAAAACTTGATATTATATAGATTGGATAGATTTTTTGTGTCAAGAGACTAGGAGGATTGGTATAGACAATTTTATCAGGAAGCCTTGTCAAAGGTGGTGTCTGATCATTGGCCGATTGTACTTAACACCTCTAAATTGAGTTTTGGTTCTAAACCCTTTCGCTTTAAGAATATGTGGATTACTCACCCCTCTTTCTTTAACTCAGTGACCACTTGGTAACATGATGAGGAGGGTAGGGATTGGGATTGAGAAGGGTTCAAATTCATGAAGAAACTGCAACATATCAAGAAAAGGCTAAAAGAATGGAATAAGACAACATTCGGAAATTTAGAGGAAAGAAAGGATTCTATTTGGAATGGGATATCCAATATTGACAGTAGAAATGATCAAGATAATGACCTCCCTAGAGATATGTTGCTTATGAAGAATTCCTTTGTGATGGAATTGGATAATATCACGAAATGTGAAGAAATTTATTGGCATCAATAGATGCGTTTCAAGTGGCTAAAAGAGGGGGATGGAAACACTAGCTTCTTTCATAGGGTGGCAAATGGGTGGAAAAGAAAGAATTTAATTCTTATATTGGTAATCAATGGAGCTGGAGTGGAGAATTTTTGAGGTGATTATCAATGAAGCAATCCATTTTTTTACGGATCTTTATAAAAAGGAGAGTGGATAAACCCCTTATTACAAATCTTGTTGAAAACAAGATTTTTGGGTGAAAGGAGGGAGGAATTGGAGAAGCCGTTCTCATTGGAAGAGGTTAAAGAAGCTTTCTTTAGTATGCAAAATGATAAGGCACCTGGACCGGATGGATTTACAATGCATTTTTATCAAGTGATGTGGAACATCATCAAGAATGATTTAATGAGGGTGTTTGATGAATTCCATCATAAGAGTGAACTAAATTAAGGAATGAGATCAAATTTTATTGTCCTCATTCTAAAAAAAGAAGGCGCTAAGGAGTTAGCCGATTATAGGCCAATCAGTCTTGTATGCAGCCTTCACAAAATCATTTCTAAAGTAATTTCTATAAGGCTTAGATAAGTTAGGGAGGAGGTAGTGTTCACCACTTAAAGTGCTTTCATTAGAGGAAGACAAATTATAGATGGAATTTTCATTGCAAATGAATGTGTTGACGAAAGAAGGAAATCTAAGAAGTCTGGTGTTGAATGTAAACTGGATTTTGAGAAAGCCTATAACAAAGTAGATTGGGAGTTCATGTTTTGGATATTATCTATGAAAGGCTTTGGCAATAGATAGGTGAAATGGATGAAAAGATGTGTGTAGTGGCCGTTTTTCTCAATTCTCCTGAATGGGACATCAAAAGGCTATTTTTTGTCATCCCAAGGGTTATGACAAGAAGATCCTTTATCCCATTTCCTATTCTCTATTGTAGCAGATGGATTAAGTGCAATTTTATTAAAGGTGGAAAGGGCAAGCATGCTTAAGGGATTCCAAGTGGGGGATGGGACTCAATCAGTGTCACATTTATAGTTTGCAGATGATACGATTCTATTCTTGGCGGCAGATGAGGGAAACATTAGAAACATGGAGATGTGCCTAAAGATATTTGAACTTATTTCGAGGTTGAAAGTAAATATGTTTAAATCTTGCTTGGTTAGGATTAATTTAGAGGAGCAAAGAGTGAGACAGCTGACGGATGTGATTGGTTGTAAGGTGGAGTCTCGGCCAATCGGGGGGTCATGCTAGGTCTACAAATTTTTGGGACCCAGTGGTGGAGAAGGTGTCGAGGACGCTAGCATGTTGGAAAAAGAATTACATTTCATTGGGGGGAAGAATTACGTTAATTAAAGAGGCTCTTAGTAACATTCTGATTTATTATATTCACTCTTTAAGATGCCACAAAAGGTGGCAATGATTGGGGAGAAATATCAAAGGGACTTCTTGTGGGAAGGTGGTAAAGAAAGGAAGGATCATCTCATGAAATGGGCTGATGTATCCAAATCCAAAGGAAGTGTTGGTTTAGGAATTGGGAAGATGAAAGAGAAGAATCAAACATTCTTGGGCAAATGTCTATGGTGCTTCATGGTGGAGCGACAATCTTTATGGAAATCTGTTATCGTGGGTAGGTATGGTATGACTGCAAATGGTTGGGATATTCATCAAACTCTTCCTAATTCTCATTTCCTCATGTGGAAAAATATAGTGCAAGTTCCACCGTTATTCTCCCCTCATACAAGATTTGTATTAGGAAATGGGAATCGTATTCAGTTCTAGAAAGATCATTGATGGGGAAGTAATAATTTAGCCTCATCATACCCTAGGTTATTGTCCTCTAAAAGAAAATGTCTGTGTCCGATATTCTTTCTTATTCATCTGTTGGGTTGTTGTGGAATCTGAATTTTTCTAGAGAGTTGCTTCAGAGAGAGATTCCAATGGTGGGAGTCTTGATAAAGGAGTTGGAATATGTGTATATTTCATCTCATAACAATGATGTTTGGGTATGGTGTTCAAATTCCTCTGGGAAATTTTTCATAAAATCCTTTTTCTCTATTTTTATTGTTGAAAATCCTCCTCTATATGTAATTCATGTTCACAATATTTGGAAAACGTTGACCCCTCCAAGAGTAAGTGCTTTTTATTGGCTGGCATGCCTGAACAAACTGAATACAATGGATGTCCTTCAAAGGTGACGCCTATACATATGTCTGTCTCCTAATGTCTATGTACTCTGTGGATCAGATGAGAAAACAAACAATCATCTATTCCTACATTGTAGCTTTGCAAGAATAATTTGGATGCACCTAATTGCTGGTTTAAATATTAGTTGGGTGATACATGAGAATATTAGAGAATTCCTATTATCTTGGGGAAAGGTTGGAGAGGCTATGGGGATAAAAGACAAGTTGTTTATGGAGGCGGTTGCCCATGGAGTTATGTGGAGTATCTGGAAGGAGAGGAATAGGAGAATTTTTTAGGAAGCTAAAAGGAGGATGGGATAGTTTTGGATGCTATTATTCAAAATGTATGATCGTGGATGTTATTATCAAAGGAATTCCACACCATTTCCCTTAATGATGTCATTCGTGATTGGACAGCTGTTGTATCTCCATCTAGTCTTCCTCGGTAGTGCATAGGCCTTGCTTGGTTCCCACTACCAAGAGGCATCTTGAAACTGAACTTTGATGGATTTGCGAAGGGAAACCCAGGCCCAATCGGTTTTGGGGGTGTTGTCTGGGATGAAATGGGTCAAATTGTGGTAGCTACATGTGGCCCCTTGTAAATTTCCCCCACTTATCATAATTTCATAGAGGTAAATTTGTAGTAATACTCAAGCTAAGAGTGATATGTAAGATGGCACCCCTTTCATATTAGAAATGAAGTCCAGAATTGGATTAAGACTCCACTAATAGGTATTGAAGTTAATCAACTCTATTACACGTGAAACCTGATAGTATGGATTTTAAGAGGAACACAAGTTGAATTATTATAATGATGGCACCCAAGGATCGTTCCATATCAAAAAATCTCTCCCATTCCCACTTCCTAGTGATACCCTTCAAAGGAACTTCCCTCCTTTTAAGCAGGCTCCTCCATCCCTATGAATTTCCCACGTTTATATTGGATCTTAGGAAATGAGCTAAGGGGAAATAGATGGACTCTGTAAACTTGGCCCACTTAGAGTTTGGCTTGGAAATAAGTCTCCAACTTTGTTCGGCCATAAGGGCAAGGTCATATAGATAAAGATCTCAAAATCTTATACTATCATCATTCTTACTACAACGAAGGTTTTTTCAACTTGTCCAATGAAGTTTATGTTCATTTCTCCTCTTGCTCCACCAAAAGCTTCTTTGTTTTACATCAATGCATTGACACATTTTCATGGGTAGAAGGAAAATGACATTGCATAGCTTGGGATTTCCGAAATAACATATTTTAGGAGCGTCTCTTTCCTAGCTTGAGATAGGAGCTATTCCTTCCAAGCTTGTATCTTACTCGCAGCTCTCTCAATCAAATAAGAAAATAAGGAGAGTTTGTTACAGCCTAGAATGGATGATAGGCTAAAATACTTTCTAGTAGAGGGAACTTGGTAAATGTCTAGTAGAGCACTCATTTGTTGTCTAACTGAATCCGGAGTTTATTTGTAGAAGAGGATATCCTACTTGGATAAATTTTCCATTTGACCATAAGTTGTTTGGAAGAGGTAAGAATCATCCATAAAGACCTAGCCACTTTTTCATTTTCTTGACAAAAAGACATAAAAATAGTATACAAACAAAAGGTGGGATATGCACCTAGATTCCATAGAGTAAACCTATCTCTTCATTTTTCTAGATCTAAGCAAAAAGTCCCTTTGCACATAACAGGAAAAGATAGGGGGAGAGTATCCCTTTCCTTAAACCCTGAGATGCAGTGAAGGAATTTCCTCGTAGTTCATTCAATAATATCTGAAATGATGTTGAGGTGATACACTTCCCTATCCAATTCTGCCATTCAAATTGAACCCCATAGATGCCATGACCTGGAATAAATAAGCCCATTCAATGTGGCCATAAGCCTTTCTCATATCCATCTTAACTACCATTAGGTTAGCTTTTGATTTGTGACTCCTTATATGGTGAAGAGGCTCATAGATAATAAGAATATTATCTGAAATTTGGTGATCTACAATGAAATCACTTTGGAAAGATGAAATCACTTCATAAATAACTTGTTTTAATCTATTATTTTTACTTCAGCTATGATTTTGTAAAGCATGTTGTATTGACTAATAGCTGTTAGCATGGATTTAATTCCTCACGAGTAAATATGCTATGCGATGCACCCAATTAAACAACAATTAAATGTGCATTAATGGCACATGTGAATAGCTCAAGACGAAGACGACATCATAAGTGACAAGTGACAAAAACTACTCACATGAGAGAAAAGATGATTATTGCAATTAAAGTGACCCTATGGTGACACATGGCAATGTACTTGCACGAGTAGAATCTTGCTTTCAAAAGAAGATGATTTCTCAATAAGTGACATTTGCCACATACATTGTCTCTGTTAGTAGAGCCCCTAAAGCATGACATGTGGCATGTTACTCGTACGAGTAAAATTTTACAAAGTCTTAAACATCACCCATCAGTTGACACGTGGCAAAGGTATAGCATGAAGCCCACAAGACATATGTCAACCCCCACATGTAAAACTACTTGTGTGAGTAAGAATCAAGAAATCAAATACTACATAAAGAAAGTTACACGTGCGAGTGAAGATTCATGCAAAATGGTATACATGTGTCTGAATAGTGACATGTGTCATTGTGAACTTCATGAGTAGGTGACACATGTCTAATACTCGGAGAAGATCTTAGAAGAAAAATAGTCAATTTTAAACACTCTAGCTATAACAACCTGCATTTTTACTTAAGGTTAAATATGTAATTTTACCCTTAAAAGGGTAAAATTATCATTTCACATGTTTAAATAGACCATAGAGTGGTTTAGGAACCCATTGGACCAAGTTAGAAATGTAAGACGCAAGTTAGGTCTCGAACCTTATCAAGTTTGAAAGATATCTCAACTTTGCATTTAGGGTACTTTTACGGGCCCATTGACACAAACCCCAAGATAATTGAGGATCATGCCATACCTTGATGGAAATATATATGAGTCTACTTTCTAAAAAAACAAACGGTGTACAATTATGAGTTTCCTAGAAGAAGTTATGCCCATGTTACCACGAGGTGTCTATGCTGACAAGCTTGTATATTTAGGGTAACTTCCTAGGTCCACTAACACTAATCCTGAGGCAATTAGGGTATGATCCATATCTTTTTAGAAATTTCTTGAAATCTAGTTTCCAACCTAATAAACGGTTCATAATAATGAGTTTTCTAGAGAAAGTTATGGTCATTTTAGTATGAAGGGGTCAAACCTGGAAAAAAGGCATCCGGATGGATTCAATCCATGTCGGATGGATCCACACTTAGAGGATCGATCCGACCACTCTTTCCGGATTGATCCAGGATCTCAGAGATTTATAAAAATCTTCATAGAACAGTACCGGATCAGTCCAGTATCCCTGCGGATTGATCCAACACCCTCTGGATTGATCCGAATTGACCCAGATTGCATTTTTTTGAAGCCAAATTGATTTTCTTTGTTTTAGGGAGTGTGAGACCCTTCCAACTTGACCCAAAACCCTATAAATAAGATAAAGATACCCTAATGACCCCACTTACACTAAAAGGAAAAGGATTAGAGAGGTTTAGAGGATTTGAGAACTAAGTGTGGGAGTTCTTCCCCAAATTGGGTAAGTTTCACTCCCAACTTTAAAGATCTTGCTAGAATGGGTAGTTTTTTTTTTCTTGAATCCTCTAGTTCTACTTGATTTATGTTATATCCACATCATTTTATAGAGAATAGGAGAAAAGGCAAAGAGGTTCATCTCCAAGATCTTCTTGAAGAGTAGGAAAAGAAGCTTAGGTAAATAGTTATACAAAACTTGCTCCATTTTAGTTTGTTTTAGGTTCTTAGAAGTTTTGTAATAATGAAATCTTGATTCTATATATGTTTTTTCGTATGTTTGTGAAGCTTTTTACTAGGACCTTAGAGACCTCAACTCTTTTGGTGATATGTGATGAAATCATGCCATATTTGCTAGGATCTTAGAAATCCCTAATTTAATTTGTAAAGAAAAGTGGTTTTACATTATATGTATATGTATTTCCTTAAGATATTGGATTCCATGAGTTTTGGAAATATGTAAGTTGAGGATCTATGAATCAATAGCCTCCATGATAGTTATTAATGCATGAAAATCTTGATTTTTCATAAAAAACATGAATACTTTAATTGAAGTTGAGCATCTCTTAACATATTATTGTAAGAATGAAGAAATTGATTTGGTTACATCTGTAGAAATTGATTATGATGCATGCTGACTTTTACTAGAATGCAAATAGTTAATGGTGACATATAAATTGCTTATGGATTGCTATTGAATGATCCAAAAGTTATGTACTGGGATTATAAATGTTTTGAAAGCATGTGTAATATGATTATTGTTGAAAATCTCACTTGGGATAAGTGTATTGATTATATAGTGTTTGAAAGTATAATACCATGCCAGATTCTATGATTTCTTATTGGGTAAGTTAGAGATTGATATATTAGTATTGCATGCTATTCTAATCATGTTAGCAAATGTATGGTATAAAGTTGGATGCCTTTTTATGATACTAGTAAATGCCTATAATGATAGATTTCTTCTTTATTACTAAGTTAATGAATGAAAAGTGAAATGGATAAAAAATCAAGAAACATAAAGAGGATAAGCAAGAATATCAAGATGTAAAGGTCCCATGATTGAGAATAAGTAAAGAATGAAATAAGATAAGTAAGGAAAGTAAAGACAAGTGTCTTAATTATTATGGTCATCCCATTTGGGGTAACAATACAATGGTATGATGACCCTCCCATTAGGGTAAGAATTCAATGGTACGATGGTTCTCCCATTGGGGGTAAGAATGCAATGGTATGATGGCCCTCCCATTGGGGTAAGAATGCAATGGTATGATGGCTCTCCTATTGGGGTATAAGCAATGGTATGATGATGTCCCTCATGATTAGGGATAATATGATATATCAAACATAAGTAAGTGAAAGTAAAATGTAAAATAAGTGAAGGAAAAGTGTAAGAAAGTATAAAATTGTGAAAAACAAGTGTAAGAAAGTAATACCAAGTAACCATGAATAAATATAAGTGACCTAAAAGGTCCCACTATTAAGAATGAAACTATGTTAAGAAAGAAGGAAATGTTCATAAGATACATAAATGTGAGTGAAACTATTATAAGAAAAATAGAAAATGTTATAAGAAAGAAGAAATGTTAAGGATAGAAGAACATTATATAAGTTTCGAAAGCAAAGTAAAGTTATAAGACATGTAAAAGGAGAAAAGTATCAAAGAAAGAAAATGGAAACATTTAAGTTTCACAAGAAGAAGAAGCTCATAAGTTATGTAAGAAACAAGTGGAAGCTCATAAACTTTAAAAGAGTATAAGTTCCCAAACTATGTAAGAAAATGAAAGTGTATGATTGTTCTTTCATTCGGATACAAGTCAATGCTATGGAAATAAATGATAAGTATTAAATGGCCAATGAAAAGTGATAAGTAAATACTAAAACAATGACAATGAAAATTAATGAGTGATAAGTAATGACATGATGAATGATAAGTAACCTATTATAAATAACAAGTAAGAAGGTGAATGATTAAGTACTGAGATAAAGATGAACTCGTTGACTATAAAAATAAAATTTTATGTCTTATTATGCAAATGTGTTTCTTTGATTGATAACTACTTAAGAATGATGCATGCCTAGTTTAAAGTGGTTTGTATATGCATATTCATATTAGGGAAGTATAGTCTATGCATGATAAGTGAATGGAAGTGTTTATTGAGATGTACACTAGATATCTTTACTATGGATGGACTGAAATATTTACCATGTATAGGTAGAATCATGCATATTACCATATGTGGATGCTAGAAGAATGTCATAAATAAAGATAAGCATGTGAACTAAAATGCCTAGTTTCTACATGAAGAATCATGATGATGAATGTTTAAATCTTATGATGACTATTAGATGATGAATCATGATGATGTATTTTATATGAAGATATACATAGTATTTTGTATTGAAAGATTTGTGCCTTGTCCGTTCAGTTTTCGTAGTAGGTTTTGTGTACCTCATTACGAGCCGTGGATCTCACCCATTCATACCATTTTTATTTCAGGAGAGATTTAGTGCAACTGAGCCTTTTGGAGTACCTTGAGGCCTAAGGGGAGGCATGCAATAGATACTTCATCTTTCATTAGTTTTTGCTTACTTTAGACTTTATATTTTATATTAGAACTTCATTTTGGAATGTATTAAGATAAAAGTTTGACTTTTGAGACTTATAACTTTATATTTGAGTTGTAGGAATGAGAGATTGTGACATAATGGTTATTTTATATATATATATATTATAGTTTATTTCCTCTGTACCATTAAGATTATGGTTAGATGTGATAGTTTATGATTCTGCTGCCTATGTTGTTTTAAGGTTAAAGTTAAGTATTCCATGAAGAGCACAGGTTCAGGTAAAAGGCTTAAATTTATAGCCAATTTTGTATAGATCCAGTTTAGTAGCGGGTTAATTTCATGCTTAAATAAGGTAGTGAATTTCAGGGTCGTTATAGGTTTCCTTAGACCACCTATTTTCATAAAATATGTCATAATCATGGTAGCAATGAGGTATAAGAATATATTAATCTATGTCATAATGGTGTTAAAAAAAGGGCATAGGAATATTGTGAAATATGTAAACATAATAAATTTTCATCCTTAATGACATACAATATACTCTATCTCATGTGTAAGTATATTCAGAATGAATTTCAAATATAATATTTGTACAATACCTTCTTAACTTTGCAACTCATTCTTGTAGATTGATTGCTGAAACTTATAGTTCTTCACAGAAAGTTGAAGTAGCAAACCATTATGAAGGTACGTCAATCTGATATTATGAGTTTGATAGTTGATGTTAAACACTATGAATGAACACACTACAAAAAAATGAGTTATTAGAACTCCTTACCTATAAAAGGAAACCTTTCCCATCTAAAGACAACTGGCTTCATATTCTTCAATGTACATTCTATGCTCCAGATGATCCAATCAAGCAAGTCGTGGAAGACTTAACTCATGCTCAACCTATGCCAACACATATACTTTGTGTCAATGAGCATGCATGTTGATGAAAGGAATATTTGATTAGTCCCTCTTTTTAACTTTTAGAATGAATGATTTATTAAGTTAGGCCTAATCAACAGTAATACCAACCTTTGCTTGTCTGCCCATATGTTGAAATTTCTAAATTTGTAGGGATGGTAAACTCATATCTATATATTTAGATGTGTAGAGTATGTGATATGAAATCATAAAAATCTCAGTTGAGAGGCATGTTTAGTCTTCACACAAAACCACAAATCAGTGTCTATTTTGGAAAGTTTTTTTTTTATTTAGGTTAAGTCCATATTTAAGGAGTGGGGTTTCATGGGATTCTATTAGGGGTTTTAAACTCTTGTTGTGTTGGAAAAGCTTTAAGTAGGGGTGGCCCAATTTAGTGTTCCTGTCACCGCATGATGTTAGTGGGGTGCTATACCACAACACTACAAGAAAAAAAGCTAGTTAACGCAAAAAGACCTTTTGGCATAAAATAAACAGTTGTCGCAATCTGATGCAGTAAGTCATGACGTAAAAACTTCACATCAATTTAACAAATTGCTAAGAAAAATGGAGGCTTTTTGGTGCAACTATGAGCTTGTGGAGTCAACTTTTGGTTGAGGCGAAAAATTGCTCTTTTATGACAACTTTAGTTGACGTGAAAATTTTCTTTTTAACAACAACTTTAGTTGACACAAAAATTTGCTTTTTTGTGGCAATTTTAGTTGATGCAAAAAGGTTTCACTAGCAATTTTAGCATCAACATTCTAGTTGCCGCCAAAAACAAACATATAAAATATGTTTAATATTAGTTCCTGCCATACACTTGATTTCAATTTTGTTTAGAGAATCAGAATGAAACCACAACAAAAACCAAGGAAAACATGGATTCTTTAATAGTTTCAAAACATCACTTAATTTTGCTTAAGGCATAAAAATTGGGCATGTTGCTCTGAATTACATTCCATGCACATGCTGTAGAGGAAAATATATACAAATCACATTTTTATCTATTGTCAGTCTAGAATCTTAACCACATAGAAGCCCCTAATGACATTGTCTATGACTTTCAATCGTTGAATGACATGTCTAGTACCAAGACTTTACGAGA
>JAOXJP010144911.1:0-13260 GCA_025762735.1 Platanus orientalis | reverse complement strand
AAATAATTAAAAATTAAATAAACACTGAAAAATGTTAATTTTTTAAAATAATATAGTAAACATGTTAGAACAAATTGAAAATTATTGTATATGTTTTTCATATGTACTATTTTGTTTTGTTGTATTTTTATTTTTTTATTTTCAATAAAAAATTTTAAAAAGTTGGTTATTTGAAGAAAAAAATCACTTCAAATACAACTCCAATGTAATGATGTGCATGGGCTATATGTTAAATTCAAAGTATAAGTTAGATAAAGTTAATGATATTTAAATTATGTTTATAAGAGTAAAAACTAATTTAAAAATTCCAAAATTTTCAGTGTTTTCATATTTTCATAGACGATAGTGTATGTCATGAGATAATCAGTTTCCATAACCACATAGATGATTGTTTTGTATATATAAGGGTTCCTAAAGATGTATTATTTCTTATCCTATCATATCCTGAAGTTTCATAAAAAAATTCTAACGTTTCCCTAAAGTTACTATCGTTTCCATATTTTTTATATGTTTTCCAATATGTATCCAGCGAAACCTCGATACGTTTCCATTTCTAGGTTGACCAAAACCCATACCGAAACCAAAACTTTGAACCTTGTGAGATAGTATCTATGACGCTCCGCCGAATCATTTCAAACGAATTTTCGAAACTTCAACTCAATCTTATTGGCCACTAACACTGGAATCATGAAAAGGCATATGAAATAGTTTGGGATGCTAGCAAGAGAGCTCTCAATCAAAGTAAGTTTACCACCTTGAGACAAAAGAGCCGTCTTTCACGAATCCAACTTCCTATCAATTTTCTCAACAACAAGATCCCAAACCCCTTTTGAATCTCACACATAAGGGAAGGCCAATATAGGAAGATGGGTGAGAGCCAATTTTGCAACCTAAGATCCAAGCAAAGTCATTAATGTTCCTCACCTCCCCTACTTAGAAGATCTCACTCCATCAAATTTATCTTTAACCTCAAATCCACTTCAAAGCACCACAAAATGCATCTAAGATAACCCAATTGCCTCTCTTATGCATTGCAAAAAAATATGGTATCATCCGCAAATTGCAAATGCAAAATGGAAAAATTGGCTTGACCCACCTTAAAACCCGAAATATAACCAGCCCCTGATTTTTTTATCATCTTAATCAAAATATTAGAAACCAAAAATAAACAAAATTGGGGAAAGCCCTGCCCCAGACCTCTAAACTATAAAAAAAAAAAAGTCAAAGGAACCATTGACTAACACCAAGGAGGGTACAAACCTGATACAGGCGTTCATCCACCTCCTCCATTTCACTCCAAACCCTGATCTAGTCAAGATATAATCTAAGAAATTTCAATTTACATGATCATAGGCCTTTTCCAAGTCTAACTTGCAAAGGACTTCATTTCCTTTCAATTTTAGTTTGTCATCCATACATTCATTAGCAACAAGCTCCCCATCAAGGATTTGGCGACCAACAATAAAAGCAATTTGAGGCTAAGAACTAATATCCCCCATGACCAATATCAATCTCATAGTCAACGTTTTGGAGATGATCTTGTGCACGTAGTTTAAAAGATTAATTGGCTGCAAATCCTTTAGACCTTTGGCATTTTTCTTTTTAGGAATCAACACAATAAACATGTTATTCTAATGACCATTAAATTCCTCAGATTGATGAAATTCTTCAAAGATTTTCATGAGGTACTCCTTAATGATGAGCTAGCATCTTTGGAAGAAAAATATAAAGAAACCGTCAGGACCAAGAGCTTTGTCCCCTTTCATAATCTTGAAAAACCAACAAATTTTTTCCTCTTGAAAAGGCTATTCCAAGAGAACCAACACTTGGCTCAAAATGGACTCAAACTCCATCCCATCAAGGAGTGGCCTAGACCTCTTATCTTCCTTGTACAAAGTTTTATTAAAACCTTCAATTTCACTTCTCACAAGTCACAACCACTAGATCTTGAACACATGCACCAGTAAGCAGAAGCCCTTGGCTTTAATTGGAAACCATTCTAGAGGAAGCCACCCTATGAAAAGATTTCGTATTGTTGTCCCCTCCTTCAGCCACGTAACCCGAGATCTTTCTTTCCAATAAATTTCCTCCTTATTATCAAGTAATTGGAATTCTCTCCTCGTCAACTCTCTAACAACTCTATCCACCCAAGAGAGGCCATCCCCTTCCTTGAGCACATCAAACGACTTGATATTAGACAAACAATCCTCTTTGTTAGCTTTAAAGGACCCAAAGTTATCCCTATTCCACTCCTTAAGTCTAAACTTTAGAGCTTTCAATTTAAGGTAAAAAAATCCGGCTAGGATTACCCATAAATTCAACCCTATTCCATTCTTGCTCCACCACATCCATGAAATCATCCAACTGAAACCACACCTCCTCAAATTTGAAAGGAGTGAGGCCTTCAACAACACAGATCGGCTCCAAAAGAATGGGACAATGATCAAAAAAAGGATATCTAGGGAGGGGAAACTAGGATCTTTTGGGAAACATCACATCCCAATCATTACAAAAAAGGAACCGATCCAAGCTACTAAGTGATGGCCTCTCTTGAAAATTAGACCATGTGAAATTAGCACCTTTAAGCGGGTCATAAATCAAATTTCACTTATTGATAAATCCACCAAACATGGCCATTTTCGTATCACACCTAGCATCCCCTTTCCTTTCATGCGAATTACGAATAAGGTTAAAATCACCCCCCAAATAGCATGGACAATCCCATTGATGCAACAAGCATGTAGGTAAGTGATGTGTGTGCTAAGGAGATTAGGCATAAAATCACAAAAGTAAAATAGCACTATAATCTAGATTCCTACTAGCACCAAATGCAAACAAATTAGGTAGTTCTTCAATTAATTAGTTAGGCAATAAAGGAATTAGGGCATACAAAGTAAAAGCATAATTAGTACCTAATTAACATGCTTAAGATTTCAACTAAATTAGATAAACTAAACATGTATACTTGTTGCCCAGAATTCTGAGTGTTATAAAAGTGTTCATTAAAATGTCAAATAATGAAAATAAGGTAAAAGAGTAAAGAATAGGATAGAAGGTTTGATCTTAGACACTTTAAATAACTAAAAAATGATTTCCAATGGGTTGGTAATTGTATAGGAACTTCCAAACAATAAAATCCAGCAAGCTTGTCTTTAGGTAATTTTAACAAACATCATGTGAGCAGAAAAATTAAAGTAGAACAATTTAGAGGTTTAGGGAAATCAAAATAAGAGATTTATTGGGAATTTAAGGGGCTGATATTAGGGTCAAAACTTAGGGCTGTGTTGTTAGAAAAACACCCATAAAATAGCCCTTATCAGTCCCACAGTCTATGCCATAACTACCAACAAATCACAACTTTCTAGGGATTCAAAAGAGAGCAAATAAGGGGGATTTAGAACCTGATTTGGATGTGCAGCAGTCCTTAATATCTTCTAGCTTGAAGCCCTTCAAATTCCAAGCTTCAAGTAGCCAAAACCCCTGACTTTGATGAAGTACAAATTTGGGACAGATTTTCCAAGTGTCCCGTTTCCCCCTTGGGATTTCCTAGATCAGAAATTTTTCTGATCTTCTCTCCTGTACTAGAGGTGTCGCCCAGGTGCCTAAATCCTCCTAGAAATATCAGATCAACCAAAAACCTAATTTGTGGCAGCTGCTATTCGATTTTCCAAAACTGGTCAACAAGCTCGATTGATCTCTTAAAGTTGCAGAGACTTTCCAGCAAGCAAGAACTGGAGAAAATTAACAAAAACAATAAAAATAGAGGATAAGTGATCTTTTTAACCCAAAGGAAAGGGGCTAGCCTCCACCACCACGATTAAACTTAGTAGAAACCAAGTCCATTTTACAGGGTTTTAGGCTTCTAATCTTCACAATCAAAGAAAAAGAAAAAAAACAAACTATATTTCAAAAACTTCTTCATCGCACAAGTGATATAAAGGGGCGTGGGGTAGCTTTTATAGAGCTACCCACGACCAAGGTTACATAAAGTGGAGTCCTCTTGACCAAAATAGCCTAAAAGAAATAATGAGATGATAAAATATACCCCCCCACACACTCAACAAAAGACATAAAACTCCATTTTCAGTCAATTTTGGACCATATTACTTCAAAATTCTGTACTCCCCCTACAAGAGACATAATTAAGTATTCAATAAATAAAACAACTATAACTAATGCATAAAAATAAATCCAAATCATAACTAGAAATCTCTTGGACATGATGTCCTCATCACCCATCTAATCTTCGCGTCATCGAGCTCCCCCAAAAAATCCTCCACATCCGCGACTGGTTGGGACCATAAACCCTTGTAAAAACCTAATTAGCTACCAATACATCATTTTGTGGTGAATGGACATAGAGTGATGCAGCATGCATGTAGGGTAGTGGGTGTGTGCTCAGGATAAAATTACTAATGTAATGAAGAAAAATAAACAAGATTCCTACTTGCAAATCCACATGTTAATTCAGTTAGTTCTTGAATTAGGCTCAATATGCACTAGAGGAATTAAGGCTTACAAAAATTAATAAACAAGTAAAAACCTAATTAACATGCTTAGATTATCAATAAGATGCAAAAAGTTAGTAATGGGACTAGTGTAGGCCAAACCAAAAAAGTGCGTAAATTAGGTCAAAATCAGAAAAATAGGCCAAAAAATTTCAGGAGTGATTTGAGAGGTCTAAAGATAGGTTTAATAATATATTTAGACAACCAGAATATTGTATTGGTGTTCTATTTATGCCAAAAAATTGTAAATTCATATCCAAGCCATATACCACCATATGACAAAAGTGTCTACTTTCAAAATTTTGAAAAGAGAGCCAAAATTGAGTAATCAATACCTGAATTTGATGCATAATAGCTCCTTGATGCACTTAGAGTGGATTGTGATCAATCTTCCAGACCCACGAGCCCAATTTTGGAGATTTCCAAAAGTTCCCAAAAAAAAAAAAAAAATTCTCCCAGAAACTGTGCCGCCAACCCCTGGAAGAATATATATTTTTTATTGTTTTATTTTTTATTTTTTGAAGTGGGTCTCACTTACTAGGGTCGCCCGTGAGTTAGCAACACTCTAGGAAGCCCAATTCAAAATATTGTAGCCATTGGGGTTTTTTTGGAGTCTTTCTCATGAAACTCCTTTTTAGCCAATTTCACGTCTGAGCCAGAAGAAATCCAACTAGAACTTGATGCAAATTCAAATTTGAAACTGCTTGTCATCTCTTCTATGGAGTTCGTCCAACAATAAAACACTAGTAGAAGACTTCAAACCCGATCAAATCATGACCCCTGCAATCTGGTGATGATTCTTCCAAATCTGCCTAGCACTCTATAGTCACACCTTGTATGATTAACCAATGGGATTTTTTTTTTGAAATGGAATTTTTTTCTATTGATGCTTGCTTGCTAATGTGTCGCCTAGAGGTATGTTACACTCTAAAAAAATCAGATAATTAAAAGCTCTGACTATGAGGATTTGGTGGTTAATCTACTAAAATTTGTTCGGCAGGGTATTTCACGCCTGGGAAGGATACCAGCACCTAGAAATCCTTCAAAACTATAGTAGGTCTCCACCATAGGTATGGTCGTTCAGCCCTTGGTGACTTCTTGGAATCAATGGTTCAGCAAAAACTTTAAATCTGTGACTACAATGATCAGTCTGAAAAAATTAGAAAAATATGAAGAAAGAAAGAGAAAGAAGACATTTAACCCATGGGGAGAGAGTGATATCCACTACCAACATTAAATTAGGTGGGATCCTAGTCCCATTCCAGGGTTTTAGCTTCTCTACACTGCAAGAGCAAGGAAGAAGAAGGTGAAGAACTCGTTAGGCTCCAAAATTTCATATTGTACTGCATAGCTCAAAAAGACCAAACAGAGGGGTATAAATGAACACCCCCCACGGCTAGATTATTACACTTATTTAGAAGCAAGACTAAAAAACTCTTCCTACACCTATCACATGTACCAAAATACCCCTCGACTACAATAAATGACATCAAAAAACCCAAACAAATACTAAAGACTAAAAATCCCTCATACTAATGTGTCCCCCTACAACAAGAGACACTAAACCATGTAAAAGAAATAAAAACAATTAGACTAGACATAAACTAATACTCTAAATGGATCAAGGCCCCTCTCATGGTCATGATGTCCGCATCACAGAATATGCCTCAACCTCATGCTCAGCAACCCCCACTTTCTCCCTATTATAGATCAACAGAATACCACTCAAAGCCCCCAAAGAAGGGAGCGCAAGCCAATAAACGATTCTTCTACCCCACAAAACAATCATGCATCTCCATTAATCGTTCCAAGATATGATTTTTGAATGTTTGATAAATATTTAAGCACTTATTTTTATTCCACATACCTTTATCGTTCCAAGATATGATTTTTAAATCCATTAATCACTCTTTGGAAGTGATCCACATTCCCTCTTCCATTACGAACACCCAAACAATGCATAAACAGGTGATCCACATTTCTTCCTCGATACAACACAAGGAATGTATGTTTACCAAACTCCAACATCTTTCTTTAAATAATCCACGATTAGAATTTTGCCCAAATAAGTGTTCTAAATAAAAAAGCGACCTTGGAGAGTATCCCAATTTCCAAATAACCTTATAAGGAAAAGAGAAAATCACCATGTTAGCCAGGGCTTAATAGAAGGTTTTGACTGAAAATTTACCTGTTCTTTTCTTTTGTCCAAATCCATTTGTTTTCAACAAACAAATCAGAACAGAACTAATTAAGCTTGGAAAAAAGCCTCACGAACTCCATCATCTCCCAAACATTTAAATTTCCCCTTAGATCAAGAGACTAAACTCCTCCATTACTTTCATCAAATAAGAAGTAACTGCCCCCTTTTCATCGCAAGCTAGAAAGAACATTCTATTGAAAACCACTCTCAAAGGGCTAACCTCACACCAAGTATCTTCCCAAAATTTATTATCCTTCCCTAAATAAGAAACATTGAAAAGATTTCATCTTGCCTATTCATACAATTGATTTTTTTTATAATACTAATAAAAGCAAATTGATTATGGAAGAAGGGAGTAAATTAGTTGAATTACTTAGGGGACTACTAATACTATCCCTAAGCATTAGTATCATCTACTTGCTAATTTTGATGGACCTGTTCAGTGTCTACTTGTCATGTATGTTGTAACTTGGCTAGTCGAATTGGTTCTCCGAGTAAGTTATATACTTTCATTTTCTTAAAGCAATGGTCTCAATGTTCTAAATCTTTTTAATTTACTATTCTAAAGTTAAAAAGTTCAACTAATAAATACTATCTAATAAAATAACACAAAATCATAGGTAAATCTTTGTATATTTTTTAATTATATTCAAACAGCCTTGGAAGAATCTCAGAAATGATAATAGTAAAATGATGAAGCTCCTAAAGGTCCTATGAGCCTTAAAGATTCCTAGGCGGCAGAGAGCATGACCCTTCTTAAAGGTCTAATAATATTCAAAATTGTCTTGACAGTTTGTTCGGGGTGGAAGGTAATTCTTTCAATGTTATGACATGGGCTTTGGTGTTTCAGCTGACCCTTGGAAACTTGCAAATGTGTTGCCTAAACATTTTATTTATAAAATACACAAGCATAGAATTGCCAAAGACACTGCCGAAGGAAGGTTTTTCTATGTGATTTTTGTCCAAGGCAATGGTTCTTAGCTTCTGCCTTTTTCCCTTTTCTTTCAATAGAATCCTTTGTTACTAGGAGGGAAAAAAATACACCATACTTGGATGGGATCAAAATTGATGAATAAAATCCTCATATTTTTTGCATTAGGTACCAACATAAACAGAAACCAGCTTCCTTCAAGAAAATGATATACTAATATTAATATGCTTCATCAACTCTCCTATATGTTGAGGGCATTGGAGCAAAGTGGGGCCCACGCATGGCCTTGGTGGGGTCCACACATGAAGAGCCACAAGGAGTATGGGAACACATTGTAGGATTTTGATTTTGCTTTAGGGTTTTTAAGTAGTGATTATATTAAGTTATTTAATGTCTTTCATTAATTATTAGAGTGAGGATATATTGGATATTTTCGTTTTTTATATTGGGCATAATTGTAAGGAGCCCAAATCAGGGTTTTATGAGGGGGGGACTTTATACCACATGATTGAAAGAGGGAGGGAAGATGGTGGCTGATGGGAGTGATTTAGGAGTGTTTTGGCTTATAAAACAGCCCCCATATTTTGTACTTGAAATTAATGAATCAAGTTAATGAGAAAAAATTGATGGTTCTCTCTCCTTCAACGAATAGGGGTTCTTCTTCTCCAAGTTTTGATGCCTAGCTTTGAGACCATGGATGGAGATGTCTATGGTAGTGTGAGTTGGTGATTTCTCACAGGTATCTCTCTTTCTTACATTCTTCTACATCTTCTTTCTTCTTTATTTTTCTTTTAATCATCCATTCAAGCTTGTTGTCCCAGAATTTTCAGCAACCCATACATCCACTTACCTTGCTTTCTTTTAGATTTTTTTCTTCCCTAAAACCCATCTTTATTTATTTTTGGATAATCAACAACTTTATTATAAAAAAATAAGAAAGGGAAGAGAATGGAAAACAATCCAAGAGCAGCCCAATAGCTATCAGCCCAACTTTATTAAAGCCCATCTTTATTCAATAACTATCAGCAAAGAATTCATTAACCATACTATATCCAGTCGGCTAACCCTAAACCCCATACTTTTATTTTTTTTTTAAAAAACCCATCTCTATCAACATCCCTTGCTGTCCAGATTTTTGTCCAGCACCATATATGAGCTAAACCTTCAATTTCCATCTTAAGATCATCATCCATAGCCTGTGGCTGGATTACAATAGGTCCCTTTAATGTTTTCTTAATCAAAACCCAAAGTCCACATAAAGATATACCTGTGGCTAGACCCTCTTATGGGGTTTTGCTGATTTGACTTGCTAAACAGTAAAAGCCCATCCTTGTATCATCTGTGGTCATACCTTATGATCATTCCCTTGAATTTTCCTGAATAAAAATTCCATATACTCTTTACTTTGTTCTGTTGAAACAAGTGGAAGACTTGGTGTGCTCACCAGCTGTTCGAAAAAAGGTCTAAAAGGAGTGGATTGAAAAAATACTATCGGCATTCAAGTACCTGGACAGATTTAAGATACTTCACGTATCCCAATCCCATTGAATCTTATTTGAAGCCTAAGAGTTTTATTCTTGAGGCTAAGGTTCTTGCCGCATTTTATGTGTTTGAAGAAATGCCTGAGACATGTTTCTATATGGATTGATCTTTTGCAAGTGTGCTGCATCAACTTTTAGGTATTCTTTGGTTTGTACTACATCACTATAGTACTATTTTAAATCAATAATTCCCAAGTCCAATATTTTGATACCAACCTGGAGAAATTTGTTTTCTAATAATCTCATTCATTATTAACAGCAAGACATTTCCTTTCATACAAATGAAACAACTAGTTTTACTTTATCAAAAATAAAAATAAACAAAGCGCTACGACTCTCAGTCACCGCTAGAAAAATCCTTACCATCAGATTTTTTAAAAGCCCAGAAAGAAACAGTGGATTTACATCAGAGCATCTGTAACAGATTGAGGCATGTTTATAACAACAGTTTCTACTTGATAAGTGGTATAAGTCTTAGAAGACTTCTCACAAGGAATGTTAAACTTCATGATTTTCTGTTATGTATACAGCTTGGATCTTTTCCTTCCAGAGACCTGTTGTCTTATTTAGTTAAAGCTCAATACTCACTAATTAGGTATTCATCAAGGCTTACAGTTAGTATTTAATTTGTTATTTTCTGATTGCTAATTGTACTGTTATAGTTTCTTTTTTCTTTTTTTTTTGACACATGACCTTGTAGTCATCAGGGTAGTGGTAACTGCAGTTCCAGTTGTTCACAGATCATCATCAATTAATCTTCCTATGATCTCATCCGACTCTTCACTACTTTGACATGTGACTTGATAGTCAACTTCATCATGTTTCCATGATTGTTCAGAGAATTAGATCATCTTTTATGTCTAAAAAGAGATAATAAATATGTTTCACTAAATTGTAGAAGTGTTGTGAAACTGTGAATTGAACTCAACAACAGTCAAAAAGTTATCTTCCCCATTCTTCTTGAGGCATCTTTCTCTTATTCTGTTTATTTAACATGTAAAATATGAACTAGGTGTATATGTATTACATAAACTGATAAACATATATGTAGCTAAATCATGTATATGATTTGATGTGCTGGTACCAACTACATTCTGGAAAATAAACTGAATCTACATGATGCAAGATTGCACAAGGCAAATGTATAGCTATATATATTTTAGTTAGATTTTTTTTTGTCCCTCGAAACCTCACTACTTGCCCAAGAACTAAGGAAAAAAGATTACAATTAAAACCCTTGTTCAATCAACTGCAAATGATTTCACTTTTAAACAAACAATAAGACAGACCATATATGGCCTGAAGATTTATCTTTCATATAAAATTTCCATAAAACAAAACCATCAAAGATCTAAAAGTCCTCATGCTAGAACTAGCTGCCTGCATTTTAGTCTAAATTTGATGTACTCTCCAATGGATGAAGCATGCTGAATCAAAAAGAAAAATTTGGCATGCTGATACTATAAAACATAGAGTAAATAATAAGAGAAGATGATGACATGGAAGATCACATGGGGCCCACATGGCTTTTAGTGGGGCCCATACATGGAGACATATGGAAGACACATAGAGGAATATGTTTGGGACAAATGATGGAGTCTTTATTGAGTTAGTTTATTGTTTTAGTTAATAGTTTATGAATTATTAGAGTCTAGGACATGGGGGTCATTTTAATTTTTGTTTTTTGGGTATTTTTATAATAAGGCATTATTGCTCATGATATTTTAATAATTTTGGAGAGTCAACAAGTCAAAGTAGGACCCTCTAAGAGTGTGTGTCGAAATCCTCTAGAAAAACTTGATTTTGGAACTTTTGGTTTTTAGAAAATCAAGTTTTTAGTAGTTTTAACTTTAGGAAAATCTTAGGTAGCAAATAAGCTAATAGTTTAAGAATTTATAATTTGGTTTCTTGCTATTTTCATGACTTTGTGAGCCTATATATAGGACTGCACGTTTTTGTATTGATATAGTAGAATTAATAAAAAAATTGGTTGGTTTTTTGCCTTCCATGAGTGGAACTCCTCTTCTTCAAGTTTTTGGTGCCTAAACTTGAACCCATGAATGGTGAAGTGATGTCCAAGGGCTTGTAAGGTAGGTGATTACCTACACACAGATACTCATCTTCTTCTTCTTCTTTTTCTTCATGTTCTCCGATTTTCTGGTTTCTTGAACTAAGTGTGCGCGGCCTGAGTTTTTATATAATTTCATATAACTAGAAATCTCAGAATGACTTGAAATTTGGTATAGCTACTCCTCATATATGTTAGAACCACCCCGTCAAATTTCATAACTTTTTGACGCACAACAGGGGTATTTTGGTAATTTTTTGTTTCTGCCCAGAAATTACAAAATTGCCCTTTTGGGTTTCTTTATTCTCTTTTCTCCACTTTTTCTTGCTTCAATTTTTCTAAACCCCTCTAATCAAGTTTCTTATTCTATTTTCATTCAATATTTATAACTTAAAGTTCAATTATTGGTTCTTTAACCTTATCCTTGCTTTCGCCACATCATTGGGGGTTTTATTGAGATTCTTGGCTGTCATTCTACATCAACTTTGGTATCATCTCTATTGTGTTGCATCAAAAGATATGAAAAATTAGCAATGGTACTAGGCTAATAGTAGTAACCTACATTTTTGTAATGTTAAGATGACTGCGCTAAACATGCATCTAAATTTTCTAGATCCGGCATTCAACTTGTTAGTTTAATTGATACATTTGAAGCAGACATGTAGAAACATAACAAGACATCTTTAAAATGAAAAAGATAGAAACATTACACGACATCTTTTAACTCCCAAAAATAATAAAGAAAGAAAAAGAAGCTTTTAATGACACATAAAACCCCCAATGCACTAATGTAGGACGAAAAGGCTTTGATCTGGTTCTTTAATAGATAATTTATAATAAAAAAGAAAATAACAGAAAAAAAGTAGATGAAGAGAAAAATACCAATGGAGTCACACCAATGGCGTCCTAAGAATTACATCTAGGGTTGAAAGCATCACACTTTCACGATTTTGGAATTACACTAGAGAACAAAGCAATTGTAACCTTGAATTCATCAATAATCATCATTCTTCATTGATAAAATTTAAGTCATAAGCATATATATATAGACTTGACATTTCAAGCTTTCCAAATCCTACTCTAACTAGACTTCTTAAAAAAATAAAATTCTAAAATAACTAAATTTCATCACTAAGTGATACCATGTCAGCATTTTTGCCATGATTTTTCCAAATCACATTGGATTCTCAAGATCTTGGTCTCATTAGAAAGGTGAATAACTTTTCAAATGGCACAAAAATCAGCTCAAACGGGTAAGTTTTGATCCTCCTAATTAAAAATGACGAAACAGTTCTTAAATAAAACCCATTCAATTTGGAAATAAATTAAAACCCTTAATCTAACTGACAAGAAACTAACCTAGATTACCCTAAAATTAACCAAATAAAAAAATTTGGCCATACAAAAAATTTAAATCCAAAATACCCCATAAATAAACCCATCAAATCTAAATATTGGCTCTTTCTTGTTCTACATCATTTTCCACTGGTTCAAAAAAAACTCGACCTTGAGTTTTGTAATGATGAAGGATCAGCAACATTGGGTAATGTTGATGGTGTAGCCATATATCATATTCTGCCCAACCCAAAATTTGGCCCGAAAAGGTCTAGCCCGGGCCCGAATTTTATTAAGGCCGGACTCGGGCTTACCCCGACCCAACCTAACCCAAGGCTCGGCCTAAAGCCTGAACTTATATATATATATATATTGTGTGTGTGTGTGTGTGTGTGAGAAGAAAATGTTCTATGTTGAAAAAGTGTCTCTAGTGTATATAGTGAATTATAAGCTGACACGTGTTGTGTTGAGGGTTAAAACGTCCAAAAAAGAGTTGAGATGAAAAATAGGTGTTGAAAAGGAGACATCAAATTTAAAAACTTATCATATATATATAAATATATTTATATATAAAATCAACAAGTTTACATCAATAGGTTAATTGGTTAGATAGTTTATAATAGAGGAGGTCATGAGTTCAATTCTTATCAAAGATAGTATTTTTTGAAAATTTTATG
>JAOXJP010144900.1:0-13260 GCA_025762735.1 Platanus orientalis | reverse complement strand
CTGGGTGGAGGTAGTAAAGAGGGACATGGCAACTTGTAATTTAACAGCAGATAAGGCCCTAAACAGAGCGGAATGACGGAATAGGATTCGTTTCGCCGACCCCAAATAGTTGGGGTAAGGTTGTTTGTTGTTGTTGTTGTTGTACCCTTGTCTTCTACCTTCTCTCCCCGAAATGCTTTCGGTGAGAGATTTTGATCTCAAACGGTATGGAGATCTTTTGGGCATTTCATGGAGCAATTTTTACTTTGAATAAGCTCTTAAAGCCTAAAAAGGGAGATCGATACCAATACTGTGACCTTGTTAACATCCCTATGAACCCAGCCAGCTCAACATCACCATCCGATACCGACAGTGATCCTAGCATTGAACATCTCCCGAATCCCGATACATTGGACAACTGATGCAAGCTTCGCCATCTCCTTTTCCATCTTCTTAAGAGCTTTCGAGTAGGAAGCGACCTTCTTCATCCCTCCTCTATATTGCCACTTGTGCGGCCAGATTTTCTTCCTTAACAACCATGGCACCATTCACAGCAGTAACATGTGGCTACGGGGTTGTGGGGTCATTGAACAACAAAATACACATCCTTTCCACTGAATTTCTTCTCCAGTTCCCTTACAAGCTTAACATGAATTTTACGAAAAGCTTTCCTCAGTCTGTACTCTGTAGAGCATGTACAACAACAGCCTTCTGGTTCAGAGAAACATCAATTTGAACTAGGGCTGTCAACCGGGCCAGGCTGAGCCAGGCCGAGGTTTGTCCAAACTCAGCCCAAAATGTTTTACCCGAGCCCAAACTCGGCCCAAATAAAACTTCAAGATTTATTGACGAAGAAAATGATTGGCGTGAGAATGATAGACAATATTTGTTGGATATCACTCTATATGTTGCTTTTCAAGTTCAGTAGATTTAAGTGACAGAAAAGGATCACAGTTAATCTAGTTCTAAAGATTCGTTGCAGTGGCATAATCATTTTGCCACCCCTCTTTTCTTTGTTAAAAAATATGTTTCCTCAATTAATTGTTTCATCTTCAACTTTTCAATGTAAACCTTGTGAACTTGCGAAACACTATCATTCAGTTTATCCAGTTAGTAATAATTGAATTTGCTTCCATTTTCTATTTTGCACTAGTCTAGCCCCATTACTTCATTGTTTAACTCTCATTATTTTGTCACTTTTGTGGATGACTTTTCTCAAACTATATGGGTTTATTTACTAAAAATAAAAGAGGTGTGTTTTCAGTTTTCAAGTCATTACATAAATTGATAATAATCCAATTTGATGCAAAACCTTTTTTTTAATGGTAAGCAATTTATTTTTAAAAAATCCAAAAGATAAAGAGGCAAGAATAATCATGACAATCACTAGGATGGTGAACAGGGAGAAAGAGATAGAAGAAGAATCAAAGAACTGTTGACGGTAGATTAACCAACTCTCCTAAAACCTTCGGGTGTTAGGAGATACAAGAATTAATATACTTCAACACCCCTCTTCAGGAGGAACACTGTTCTCTTTTGGGAACACACTTGAGGAGCTAGGTATGAGTCCACACAATGCGTACACACACACAGACACAACACTACATCCGGGAAATACTTCCACTGAGATTCGAACTCAGGACCAAACCTGCTCTGATGTCATCCTAAATAAAACAATTAACCGTCTCTCCTAAAACCCTAAGGTTGTAGGAGAGGTCGTTAGAGTTAATATACTTAATATATTTCAGCAAGAACAAGAGAGAAAGAACCCAACACACAGACCAAAGAACCACAAATAGACCATCTCACCCCAAAACGTCTCCCAAATCCCTAAAAATAGATCAATCATTAATCAACCTAAACACTAACACTATCAAACCATCCAGAGAGGAGAATTTTCCCTAAATTTTTTTTTTATTTCTCTCCTTCCAAATAACCCAACAAATGACCCCCGAAAAAAAAAGAACAAATGGTTTTATGATTACCATCCAACTCACTAAGCTGCCAGCCCAATATGAGATCCCTGATAGAAGAAGGAAAAGACCACGAGTCATTGAACTAAAGAAGAAAAAGTGCCTAATATAATAAACTATAGGACAATGGATGAAGAGATGCTTCACAATCTCCTACTCACACATGCAAACTCTACTCTATAAGTGATCCAAGGTAAGGATTTTATCTAGATAGGTGGTCCACTTAAAAAAAAAAAAAATTAAACTTTGAAGGAATAACAAACCTCCAAATGCTCTTATGGGGAAAAAATCAGGAAGTGAAATTAATCAAGCCATAGAGAGGAATACATGTTAAAGGGTCTTTCTTCATACTTTGGTGAATTTGGTATTGTTCACCAAACCAATTGTCTTGACACACTTGAACAAAATGGTGTAGCTTAAAGAAAAAACCGTCATCATCTTGAGATTATAGGACCATTTTGTTTATTATGCATGTTCCTAAAACTTTGTGGTTGGAAGTCCTACAAAATGTTGCATATCTTATAAATAGGATTCCTTCTCGTATGCTTGCCTTTAAAAAACCTTTTGGTTGGAAGTCCTATAAACTGCTACATATCTTATGAATAGGTTTCCTTCTCATATGCTTTCCTATAAAACTCCTCTTATGCTTCTCTTTTCCTCATCAACTATGTTTCCTATTCTCCCCCAAAACCTTTGTTGTATTTTCTTTGTTTATATACTCAAATATGATCGCACCAAATTGGATCCTAAAACACTTAAATGTGTCTTCTTGGATTACGTTGCGAATTACAAAGAGAAAAAGTGTTATCATCCACTTTTCTGAAAGTGATTCATGTCTTGGAATGTGACTTTCTTTGATTCCATTCATCTTTTCTTTCCAAAATACATTTCTTCAAGGGGAGAGTTCTAATGAAGAGTTACTTTCTATGTCCCAAGTTCTTATTCACTCATTTGTTTTTTCTTGAATATTGGTGGTGTTACAGGAGAGGAAACTACAGAAAAAGATTTGAAGGCGTATACAAGAAATAAGGAGAACAATGACAAAGATTCAAATTCCCATATCCCTTGCCAAGAACCTTATTTGGATCCATCATTTAAAAAAGGTATATTTTCTTCTCATTCTCACACTATTTATGATGATTCTGATATTCTCATTGCTCTTAAAAGGGTGTTCAGTCTTGTACTCAACATCCTTTGTCTAGTTTTATTTCCTATAATACTGATGTAGGATATAACCAAAAGCTTCACAAGCTGGTTAGTTTAATATGCATAAGCAAATAGAACTTAAGAAGTCAATTTAAAGCACTTCAAGTAGCCCCAAAATATGAGAAATGGAGAATAGAAATTAAGAACAGAAGTTAAGATGAGAAATAACAGAAAAGAAGAAAATAAAGAGAAATATGCCAAAAGGGCAATTCTATATATTTTGGGCAGCAGTGTGAAATTACCAAATTGCCCCAAGTCGTGCATAAAAAAATTTGAAATTTTTATGGTAATTTCTAATTTGCACAAGGATGTTACAATTATAATTTCATAGGATTTTGTTAAGTTTTGATAGGTAAAATAGAAGAATTTCAAAATATTTGAAGCTTTGTTAATGGAGATTCAAGAAGAGGAAGAGGAAGAAAAAAAAGAAAAGAATGAAAGATAGAAGAGGGGAAAGAAACTTATCTCCACTCATGGGAGAGGAGAGAAGAGAAGATAGGAGTCCATGACTCAACCTTTTGAGGGCGATAGGTGGCCCATGGCCCTTTGAAATCCTCCAAGACACAAATCTATTTTTTTCTCTTTAATTAATCAACTGATTTATTCATATGTGGGTGCCTCTTTAAATAGGCATATAATGAAATAAAATAAAAATAAAAACCCTACAATTTAGGACATTAATTCCTAAACTTTCTATAAAAAAAATAAGAGAATCATACTATATTAAAATACTTAACAAAGGGACTTTACTTGCTTGACAAATAAGATATTTTGGTTCCTACAAGGATCTCCAAAATCTTAGAAATCCTGTAAGTATTGCACAACTCACATGTGGGTCCCAATGATCTTTAAAATCAACAAAATTTTCTCCTTAAAAATGCTCTCACACAATTTGGCATTGGTGGGCTCCATTTTAAACTATTTTAACAGCCCAATAAAAGTACCTGAAAGCCTAAATAATATTGCCCATTTCTTATACTAAAATATTTTTTTATTTTACATTCAGACCCATAAAACTATGGAAATTATAAAAGACTTATGGCCATAAGAAGACCTTATTACAAATTAACAAAAATCTTAATCTACTTAGTCCAAATTGTGTGGACTACCCATGGTCATTCATTTTAATTTCTTGGCAACATATGCTCCTGCATTAAATGCCTTATCTCATTCTTTTCGTAGTTTTTCCCTTGCTTTGTCTTTTATGTCTATACCTTGTAATGTGTCATAGGCTCTCTCATAACCTAATTGAAAATCTATGAGAGAGGAAGAGATGACGGAGCTTGGAAACAATAGCATGTGGGATATGGTGGACCTTCCAAAAGGAAAGGTTCCAATTGGATGTAAGTAGGTATTTGTAGTGAAACATCGATTAGATGTTAATTGGAAAGATATAACGCTTAGCTAGTAGATAAGTGGTATACCGACATATATAATTGACTACCAGGAGACTTTTGCTCAAATGGCCAAAATGAACACTGTAAGGGTTCTTGTATCTTTGTTGTTAATGATGGCTCCTATTCAATGTAAAGAATGCTTTCTTGCATGGTAATCTTGAAGAAGTTTAATGGTCTTATATATATCTAGCTTCCAAAGGGAAAGTTTGCTAACTAAAAAAAGCTATATATGGCTTGAAGCAATCCCTAAAGGCATATCTTGAAAGGTCCAAAACTGACATGGTGAAGAGTGGATATAAATAGTGTCAAGCTGATCATACTTTAATGCCAGATAGACAACATTGATTTTGTATTTAGACGATATCATGGTGAGTGGTAATGATGACTGTGGGCATCGCAGAAAGACCGGGGAGGTCTGCCTGCCCCACTTCGGGGAACCACGCCCGGCTGATTTGGGTCGGCTTTTGGGCTTGGGTTTGGAGTAGCCACCAACTCGGGTTTTTTATAAGCGGGGTTGGACACTTGCCTCCTTTTCAGGGAAAAAGAAGATTGTGGGCTTTTTAGGGCCTGGGTTAGGCACTTGGGCCTAGGTTGACTCTTAGACTGGTCTGGTTTTCAGGGATCTGGATAAGCTGTTTGGTTGCAATTGGAGAAGGTGTTAGATACCCCAATTACCCACCTTTTTAACGTGGCTCCTCTAACCTAACAATTTCTAAATACTAGTATGCAAGAATGAATGTGTATGGTTATTTAGTTTTTATTAGTCTAGATCACCCCTATGGTGTGATCATTGCAGTTGCACCTGAGACATAGTCTCTGGCTGCCTATATACCCTATCTTGTATGGTTTTATGTTCCTATGGTTTTGTCAGGATCAAACTGCATGTAGTTCCGAGGGTTTGTACGTCTCGGTAGTTAAATACGTCTGACAGTGAGACTGGTTCAGGGTAGGTTCATTATAGGGTTTTTATATACTTACAGAGTACTCCCCGCTGCTGAAACATGTTAGTAAAAAGGGGGTCAAAACTATGTTGTACCAATTTAAGTGTCTTTAGGGACTTAACTGGGCTATACCCGAGTCCTAGGGTCTTTGGATCGTGAACCAGTGCGACATGACCCTAGAGTAAAGTGGAGACTTAAAGAAGTCAAGAATGATTGAAAGGCAATGATTGGGTCGAGTTACTCAGCCGGATTGCACTGACGTAGTAGCCACGACACTAGCTTTGTCTCTCAGGTAAAATTCAGGTATTAGATACCTAGATGTTCGACACTGGGCCTAGTTTATGTACAAGGGTTAGACAAAAGTTCTAGAGGTTGGAATATAGGTTTTCTATGGTTTATGGGTCTTTTCCTATCATAGGGCACATAAGGACAGAAGGAAATGGTTTTTAGGTTAATATGCTTGAAATAGGTAGTACGCTTGAACTCAGTATGTACACCTAAACTCAGTGTGTACGCCTAAACTCAGTATGTTCACCTGAACTTGGTATGTATGCCTAAAATAGGTAGTATAACTGAACTTAGTGTGTATGCCTGAACTCAGTATGTACGCCTGAATTTTAACTAGATTAAAATTCAAGCGTACTGTGTACAGTCTGCGCTCAAATGGGCATATCTCTCTCCACAAAACTCAGAATCAAGCGTGGTTGGTCTCTTTGGAAAGCTGAAAGAGAAATCTTTCCAACAAGGTATAATGAGTATAGGATGGAGTACGCCTAAAATAGGCTATACGCCTAAACTTAAAGTACCTCTGATCTCCATGGAAGTGGGAATTCAGGCGTACTGGTTCTGAGTCAGAAACCAGCAACCTATTTTTTGGGATTTTAGGCCACCAAAAGTGGTTCAAAGGACTTTGAATTTTTTAGAGAGTTGGGTTATCATCCCAGTGAACTTTGTGTAAAATTACAACCCCATTGGACAATGGTAGACCCCATTTGGAATTTTTTAAGGTGTGGATTATGTGCTACTTAACACAAAATTTGACAAAAACAAAAAATTGTGGGGCTCATTCCAGGAGTTATACACGTAGGGTTGGGCCCAAATTTGGTGGAGAACAAGAATAGGGAGTTATAAAACTACTGTAGAAATTTGGGAGTAAAACAGTAAATACACAAGAAGTTATTAAACAAACAAGATGAATGACTAGATTTAACACAGAACAATAGTAGCAGAATTTTAATCCGAAATAAATTATAGTAAAATACCCTAAACTTAATAAAATGGACTACAAAAATTAATCTAACTCTATAAATTAGTTCTAGAACAAGAATCAATTAAAAAAACATTTTATAAACAAAATTAAAATTCGGGCATTCCCTATTGTTCAATGTGGACAGGGGGGAACACCCATTTTTAGTAAGAAAGTGAGACCCATCTCGGGGGTTAAATGGTATGATCTAAGGCTCAAATTTGGTGGGCTGATAAATCACTATGTCATTGATTTTCAGTTCAAATTTGGGCTCCAAATTCGAAGTGTGGATAGACTTATAGTCCCTACATTATAGTATGTTCAAAAATAAAGCTGAAAAAAGGGAGACAAGCTTATCTCCCCTATGTCCCACCATGGGGCCAGGGGTGTGGAGTCTTTACAGCATGGGAACAAGAGGTTTAAAATTTTAAAAGGGGGGAAAGAGGGGACCTACCTGACCTGGGTTTATTCTCTTTCTTATTTCTTTCATTTTCTTTTTCTTCTTCTTTCTTTCTTTTCTCTTTTCTTTTTTTCCTTTTCATTTTTCTCTTTTTTCTTTTTTTTTGGCCCTTCCCCTCTTATCCATGACCTAGGGGGTATTTATAGGTGGGATGGAGGGGGGGTTAAGTGGAGAGGGTGAAGTAGAAGGGGGTGAGGTGGTTGGTGGAGGTGAGGAGGTGGAAATGGGTGGAGGGGAAGGGGGTTGAGGTGGTTGGCTTCTAAAATGGAGTGAGGTGAGGGAGCAGGTGTGTGGTTCATATGAGGAGGTGGGGGGAAGTGAGAGGGGAGAGTTGAGGTGGTTGGGCCCATGTCAAATGAGTGGTGGAGGAAAAGAGGTGGAAGAGATGGTGGGGCCCACTTGACATGTGGGTGGTGGAGGTGAGAGGGGTGGTGGGACCCATGGGGTGTGTAGGGTTTAGGATGGTGGTCCTTAGGTCTCCACCCCTTATTTGGAATATTCCAAATAAGGGGTGTGGGGTTTAAAAAAAGATTTAGGGGTATTTAGGTAAAAAATGAGATATTTTGTCCGGATTTCTCCCATTTACAGTCTTGGTTTACTTTTTGGGTCCTATGACTCCCAACTTTTCAAAGTTTATGAATTTTCGCATCTCATGGACATTTTGATCGCAACACAACTGATGGAATCAGAATCGGGTTTGGGTAAGTGGGTCAAAATTGGCTCCGAATATTCCTGGACTAGCCTGTACTAATGAAATAATGGTAAGAAGGTAAAATTGATTTTTGAAATCTTCATATGAAAGATAGTCCTCGAGATTTGTGAGCCATAGGTTCTGACTATTCGTGAATCAGATGCTTAAGCTGAAAGTTATGCCCGAATCCCTGAATTGTCTTGGACCTATGACTGGTTTTTTTTTTAGGTTTGAATGGGGTGTGATGGCGATCATGGGTATTTAGGTTTTGGAGTTGTGGTGCTATAGGGATTTATAGGCAGAGAATCTGAGTCCTGTTGAATTTCTAGGATATTTTCAAAGGAAGGTCAGCTGGTTAAGAAATGTGCCCTAGATTGGTGAAGAATTGAGTTATCAAGTTCTGCTGGAATTGTGAGAGGACTTCTTCATTAGGGTATTTATCAAAGATCTTAAAAAATTGAAAAAAAATAGCCTAACCTTGATAGATTTGGACTTCTGAAGAGTTCTCGGGGGTTCACCGAGTGTCCATGGCTAATAAAGGTGATTTGACTGTATTTTGGGTGAAGAATTGGACAAATTGGGGGCATTGTACCCTTTAGGATTTTTCTTGGGGAGATTTAGGGCTTACCAGGGTATGGCCACTGACTGGCTGATTTTCTGATCTGTGTCGGGTCTTCAGGGTTTTTCCAAGAGTTCGATTTTAAGGAAAAATAGTGTATTTTGAGAGTGGGGGCAAAATGATAATTTTCTTACCCTTTTGTGCCTCAATATGGGAATATTGATGAAAGCTGGAGAATCCTAAAAAAAATGGGTTTCATAGCTCATAGTTTGAGATCTTTAAAGGTACAGGGGTAAAATGGTCATTTGCCAACCCTTTGGGATTTTGATGTTGAAGGCCTTAGGAGTGTTTGATTTTCACATGTCTTTTTTGTAGAGGATATTTCTGGAAGGGTTGTGGAGAAAATGGGTTTAAATAGGGTTTGATTCAAATCTCTGAGAGTGCAGGGGTAAAATGGTAATTTGTTAGCCTTTCGATGCTTCAATGTGAGAAGGCTTATGAAGGTTGACAAATTCAAGGTGTCTATTGTAGCAAAGATGTCAAAAAGTGGGGTTTGATTTGGGCTTCTAAAGGTGTAGGGGTAGGATGGTAATTTGCCAGTCTTTCGATGCTTCGATGTAGGAAGGCTTATGAAGGTTGGTAAATTTAAGATGACTTTACTGTGAAAAGATTTATCAAGGCTTAGGAGTCTTGGAGAAAATGATCCTTATATACTGAATTTGGGTTTTTTAGAGGTATAGGGGTAAAATGATAATTTGTCAGCCTCTAGATACTTCAACGTGGGAAGGCTTATAAAGGTTTAAAAATAAAAAGGGATTTACTGTAGAGATGATAGTTTAAAACTATAGACCCTCGTAGTCCTAGGGTGTTTTCTGGAAAGATTAGGGTTTAGTTTGATTGATCTTTGGGTGGAGTTTGGATCTTGACATTGCATTTATGATTAGAGTTTCGTTGAGAATGCCTAACTGTTTGGGGTTCAGGGGGAGTCTAGGATTTGACTTTGTCTCTTGCTGTAATGAACCCATCTGATTCCATTAATTAGCCCAAGTCAAAATTTTGGTACTTACAATGATGTAGACATAAAAAACTCGAGTTGGTTGGCACATAACTTTGAGATTAAATATTTTGGTCAGCTATAATATTTGCTTGTGATTGAGGTTGCTAGGCCTAAGAGAGGAATTTTTCTTTCTCAATGGAAATATGTACTTGATCCATTACAGGAAACATAATTGATAGGATGTAAACCATGCAAGAGTCCAATTGACTCAAACTAGAGGCTTATGGAAGATGAAAGTGTTTTCTTGATTGATATTGGGAGGTATCAGCAATTAGTTGGCCGCCTCATACATTAATCCTTAAACCAGGCCAGATATTGCATTCGTTATGTGTGATTACAAAGCTTATGCAGACTCCAACATGAACTCATATGAAAGCTTCCTATAGAGTTCTCAATTATTTAAAAGGTCATCCTAAAAAAGGTACTCTGTATGAGAGATGAGCTCATCTTAAAGTAGAGGCTTGTACTACTAGGTTGACTCTATTTCAACATCTGGATACTGCACTTTTGTGGGTGGTAATTTAGTAACATGGTGAAGTAAGAAGCAATCTGGTGTTGCACGTTCAAGTGCGGAGGCAGAGTTTATATTTATAGCACATAGAGTTTGTGAGCTTCTACAGTTAACAATACTACTTGCTGAATTGGGTTTTTCGGTACAAGGACCAATGAATCTCTAATGTGACAAGGCTGCTGTCACTATTAAACACAACCCAATCCAACATAATATAAACAAACAAATTGAAGTGAATCAGCATTTCATCAAAAAGGTCATCTTTAGTCTGGATCCATCCATACTCCATTCATAATATTGAAAACCAGCTAGCTGATAAATTGACCAAAGGATTAAATGATAATTCAAACGATAATTCAATTTTCATATATTGTCTACAAGCTGGGAATGTGGGACATCTATTCTCCAGTTTGAGGGGGAGTGTAGGTGCATGCTGTATTGAGATAATTCAATTTTCATTTATTGTCTACAAGCTGGGAATGTGGGACATCTATTCTCCAGTTTGAGGGGGAGTGTAGGTGCATGCTGTATTGATGGTATTTTTTAACTTTATTTATCTTGCTATTATATATATATATATATATATATATATATATATATATATATATATAGGCAAAGTATTATTATTATACTCTTTCATATGATTGATCTCCTTCTTTTCTCTTCTTATTCCCACAAAACCCTAGATTGTCACCTCCTCAACTCCATATAATCTAGTTCATTAGAATGCTCAATGTACATGCAAAGCGGATATCTCGAAAAGGATACCTGTAGAATATGATCCTTTCAGGCTTGCGCTTTCCATTAGCAATATAAAAAGAGATAAGATGTTCCCTGGATTAAGAAACCATGCTAGATTAGTTCGACAAGAAAATTATCATGGTTCTATAAACCCAAAAGACAACAGCCACTCTGGACACCTAAATCTTATACATTCAAACTTACAAGGAAATATATAAGAGCTTACTTAATCATTCCGCCAGTCATTTTTCCACGTACTGAATCCTCCCATTCTGTAAAAAGATCTTGGATCATTTCCTTGCCACCAGCTTGAGCAGAAAACAAACTAATATATTTCGTAACCTCTGGCCAATCTTGCGAAGCCACAACCTGCGGGTGGTACATCAAACCATGTGCAAGAGAATCTGAGGCAACGATAAATTTTCTTGGCATTTTAGGATACAAACAATAATGCATATAGAAATCAAGAGACCATACCACAATTTTCAAACAAAATCTAAACACATAAAAAGAAATCACCAAGGATGAACTCTCAACTGGTAAATGGGAAATGGACATACCGCTGCAATAGAAGGGCTCCTATCCTCCCCAGACTTGGGATGAGTTACATCAGCACCAAAAATGATTGTTGGTTTGTCACTGACCATAGGTATGCATCTCAGTAGTGCATCCTCAAGCACCATGTTTCTTCCTCCAACCTCCAATAAAATAAAACAGAAAGTGATTTCACAAGAGAAAAAAGAAAGGCCATAAACATCAACATAGAACATGAAATTTTTTTGGTGAGTGTGGCGCTGTCCAACCTTTCCATTTATCTTCAGAGCAACATTTGCCATATACTGACTATTCATCTTAAATACATTCTTTTCCAAGCAACACTGTGAGATTAAGCCAAGTTCAGTGTCACATTTCCGCTTCAAATCCCCTGCAAAACACAATATCATTCTGACAGCTAAAATTTGAGGGTTAAATGACAAGCAGTAAATAGAATTACAACATTCCATTTCCTGAAAATGGTGGTTGAATAAAAAACGTGGAAAAAATTTTGTTAAGACTGAATCTAAATGAATCATATTTCTTCCTTTCAGCTTTTTATGCATGCCTGTGCCAAAGTTCTACTAAAACATGAAACAGAAGCTATCCAAGAAGAATAAAGATAATAGAACATTTAAAAAAAAAAACAATAACCAATTTCTACGAAATGATTAAAAAACTGAAAGGAAAGAATAATTATGGACTTGTAGAAAAACCAAGAGTTCAGAAAGAAGCAAACTTAATATGCATTTAAAACATAGCATTTCATCTCATCAATTAATTCATTCCCTAACCCTACCAATTTCCAGAAATATCTAACTTCTAGATTCTAATTTATATTAATTCCTTAATTATTATTACTACAATATTTTATATACAATGCACAAATTTTATTGTTTTAGTATACTTGTACAGAATCAGCTTAAGTCCTAGAGCTTCCATGTCCAACACAAATACCTTTGTCAATGCCATCATACAAGCACATAAATACCAATGAAAAATTAATAATGCAAATGAATCCTAAAGCAGGACCAATATGTGACATTCCATTAACTAAACCTCATACCATAGAGAGAACCATTGTCGTTGGGTAAAATTGCAATCAGCAGATCAAGATCCTTTTTCAGGGCCTTAAGCTTTTCGACCGCAGCTTTGTGTAATTCTTCTAAGCTTGTGTCCACCCGTCCAGGGAGTGCCTTTTTTGGTGGTAGTATGGGTTCAAGATTAAATACCTGTAAAAACATTTAACAAATATTAAAAATATTGATAATAAAATTTATATAATAAAAAAGAGATCTAATAAGAAAAAGAAAAATCACCCAAGATTTCATCCCTCTAATATCGAAAGGAAGTTGTAGAGCCATACCATGCCAGAAACACAGCACATGTTTGCAAGTGCACGGCAGAAGTTATGAACATTGGCAATTGGCGTATTGTGCGTGAAATCTATGCATGTCCAAGAGCCCACTATTCCCCCATTAACCATTTTCTGCAATATAGGTAGGGGAGGGGGAAGAGTAAGAGCTAATTATTAAAATCCACCACAAACTTGATACTAACAAGTTAGCATGGTGATAAAAAGCTATCAAGGATATTTTAACAAAAAAACACATCAAAAGAACAAGGATAAACAACAATTTGAAGATATGAAAGCTTAATTTAACCTCAAAAGTACCAGACTATCAACAGCCACAAAACTTATAAATTTTTATGATTAAATAAAAATTATCAAGAGAAAAGGAAGATAAGAAAGAATCCAAGGTAAAAAAAATTCTCTGTATAAAAATGGTAAACCACTTCTTGCTAAAGAGTAGGCAAAATCATTACAACTTCCACAGAAGAAATTCAATGCATACCATTACCTAATAAGATACAAAAGGAAACGTAAATGCCAATACCCCTCCCCCCACCCAACAACAATAACAACAACAAAACAGCAGAAGATGCCTACTAAAATGCATACAA